>BMAC01001196.1:0-11514 GCA_014905375.1 Phtheirospermum japonicum | reverse complement strand
GAAATAGTATCCTCGTGTTTCTTTAGGATACCCCACAAAATAATATTTCTCACTTTTAGATTCCAACTTGTCAGTAAGCATCTTCTTTACATATGCAGGGCAACCCCAGGTTCGCATGTGCGTAAGTGATGGCTTCTTGCCATGCCATAACTCATATGGAGTTTTATTTACTTACTTCGATGGAACTCTATTCAAAACATAGATTGAGTTTAGTAAAGCATACACTCATAGGTATGTCGGAAGATCTGAGAAACTCATCATGGATCTAACCATATCCAATAAGGTTCGATCTCTCCTTTCATAAATACCATTCATTTGTGGTGTTCCAGGAGGCGTCCATTGAGATTGGACTCCATGAAGTTTTAAGTAATCGAGAAACTCTTTACTCAAGTATTCTCCTCCTCGATCCGATCAAAGAATCTTAATTCTTTTCAACTTGTTTCTCAACTTCTAACTTATACTCCTTAAACTTCTCAAAAGCCTCTGACTTGTGCTTTAAAAGATACACATGTCCAAACCTAGAGAAGTCATCAGTAAACGTATTGAAGTATGAATAACCACCTCTAACTTGAGTAGGAAAAGGTCCGCATACATTAGTATGAACCAGCTCAAGCACCTCTTTTGCTCGTATGCCTTTCACGGAAAATGGCTTGTTGGTCATTTTTCCTTTGAGACAAGATTCGCATTGTCCATAAGACTCAAAATCAAATGTGTTAAATAGTCTAACTTTCTTAACCTTGCGATTCTTGTTTCATTTATGTGACCAAGCCTACAATGCCATAAATAGGTGAGATTATTCATATTACTTAACTTTATACGTTTGTTTTGCACATTGATAATTTCTCGACTACAATCAAGAACATATTCTTCGTAATCGATGTAATAAAATAACAATTATATAAATTTAGTCTATAACCCAAGGGTAAATCTAATTTATAAGTCCCTACACGCTCGGAAGCAACCTTTGCTCCATTTCCCACGCGCAGGCAAACTTCCCCCGGTCTAACCATCCTGCTGTAACTTAGCCTCTGCCCATTATTACAAATGTGAGAGTCACATCCGGTATCAAATACCCAGCAGTGAGAGTTATTAATAGACATATTTATCTCAATGACAAACATACCTGAGGAGCTGGAAACATCTAATGTTTTCCACTTCTTACAATCTCTCTTCCAATGTCCCTTTTCTTTGCAATATAAGCACACATCCTTAGCCAATGTTGGCTTTTTACGAGCACCTCCTTATGGCTTCAAAGTCGTAGGCTTAGGCTTACCTTTCAGGTTAGATATAGCAGATGTACTCAACATGAGTATAGTTTTGCCCTTTGAGGTGGAAGACTCATATGTCTTAAGCATGTTATGAAGCTCGGGAAGCTTCGATTTCGTGTTGTTCATATTATAATTCACAATGAAGTTTTCAAATGAACTAGGAAGCGAATTCATGATCAAGTTGACTGAGACATTTTCAGGTAGGTTCGTTCCAATCGAAGCTAACCTCTCAATCAACCCTATCATCTTCAAGACATGCTCAAACACCTTGACCCCATCATGAAACTTGCACTTAAAGAGATCTCTTAGCAGCTCATACTCCATAGTTTGAGCTTGCGAAGCATAGAGACTCTTCAAATGCCCCAACATTTTGTAAGGGGCCATGTGTTCATGCTGCCTCTGCAATTCCGTCGTCGTCGCAGTCAGCATGACACATTGTGCCGAAGTTGCATCATCCTTATGTTTCCCATGAATATCCATGTGAAACTTGGCATATTCAGGAGAATTTTTATCAGGAATCTCAGGAACAGGTGTGTCCAACACATACTCAATCTTTTCCTGTCTCAAAACTAAACGCAGATTGCGCAACCAATCCATAAGGTTTGGTCTAGTCAACTTGTTCGTTTCAAACCAAACATTTCAATGATAAATTCGACATCTTATAACTAATCTGGAGAAAATTAATAGAGTGGGAATTAAAACTCTAATTCTAATTCCTATGATCACAATTATTAACTAATTAATAAGGACTTTAATAATTAGCTCCCACTATTTTAACATATTCTACGACCCCACGGTAGAATACGGACTCATATCAAATATGATCATAGTGAGCCAAGATCCATATTCATACTATTGCAGCCTCTGCTAGGGATGATGACCACAATAGCACAACTTGCTGGAAGCACTTAATTAGCTAAACATTCAAAATCAAGATATAGAATGAAATAAAGTTTATTTTGAATTGTGACATATAGAATGAAACGAAACAGAGATGAAGTAACAAAAATATTTTTTAAAAAAAAAGTTCCTAATAAATGGAGCTATATAGTATTCAAATAATAATATTCATACTTCAGCCACTGTAAACATAGGAACGACAATTCTGACCAATAAATAATATAACACGAAAAAATACGATCACTAAAAGCATATTTGATGACAAAAGTTGCTAAAACGCCAAATAATACCAAAGTCTCTATAAGCGAGTTTATGTTATGTGCACGGAGCAATGATAAATCCTCAAAAGTTTTGTTGAAGAACTAGCATTTGCTAATCCCACGTGCATACGTTCTGTTGGATATCGTAGAGACGAACACCATACTCGTGCAGCGGAAGTTTAAAATTTTTGTAAATCCAACAGATCCATCCTGTAAACGAATATATTTATACGATAAATAAACGAGATAAAAGCATGAAACCCTTATAGTAAATTCAGGTCCGAGTTCAATATTATGGTATCCACGCGATTAAATCTTCGACTGCAAGATCTAACTCCAGTGTATTGCTATCGTGAAGAAAGTTAGGAAATCCCACGATAGCTCAAGAACTCCCAATTTCAAAATTAGGATTTATGTTTTCTAAAAACTCTGTGTCTCTCTTGTTTTTCATTGTTTTATTGTTTACAACTTATGACTTTATGTTATATTTATAATAGGTACATAAGAGAACCCTAATCCTAAAAAGGGTTGGACTGTCCAAGACATGGGTCCAAAACAATTTTAGCCCAAGTACCTTTATTAATATAACATAGATAATTAAATCAAAATCCAATTTAGTTTAATTAAATAATTTCTGTCAAATAGAAATTAATATCATAATTATTAACAATTAAATATTACAATTCTAAATTGAATATCAAATAGAAATTAATATCATAATTATTAACAATTAAATATTACAATTCTAAATTGAATATTTAATACTTTCTTGATACACTCTTAAATCGGAAAATTAATCGCATATAGTGTGACTCTATAGGCCTTTATATATGACATCAATCAAATGATGATCCAAACAAAACTCCTACACGGCTTAGTTGGACGAACTCAATATATAAAGAACATTCACTTGAACTCAACGAATTATAACATTTATACAAAGATTTGGTGAAACTCCTTTCATTCCGAATCACTCGATTAAGTTTAAGATTTATCCAAGTATCTATCTCAATGGCTTAATCAATTTTTCTCATCTTTATTAGTCGACAACTAGACAATACTTCAATTACTATATTGAACATGTCTCTTGCATTGGCCAATGACTTTAGTCGACCTAATATAGAGATTATGAGTGATCTCTCTCGAGATTCCAATCGAGGAAATGAATTCTTTCTTGGCTCAACTACCACCTTCATTTACATCATGATGCACCCAACACAAGCCGTATCTACCCCGAAAGGAGTGCAAGCATTGGTCATGGTCAAAGTACATCACTCAGTAAACAAGATGTGTATTGACCTCAAGTCAAAGGATTATCACACGCTTTATACACTGATAAGTTTATAGACATACAATAAATAACTTATCAGTAGGGTTTACCAATACTCTCAAAAGTATCCATGTGTCCATCACGAATAACTATTGTTCGCAGACGTGAGATTTACTGCATTCTCTAAAATGTGATGCGGACCACATGCCGACATATATTATATTATCATATATCAATCTTGATAATCGTTAGTCGGGGCTATTTTAAGAGTAATGTTTTATCAATGACATCTCACCATATCAATGACAACATTAACTCTACGGGAACATTTATATGAATAATCACAAACAATCAAAATAATAATTCAATAAATGCAATGCCATATATATTACGATATATATAATAATTGTGATCAAGTATAATGTCTTTAAATCTGATTGTCTRTAGGACATTCATACTTTCACGTTCAACATCAGCAAATCTATTTATTTACTCATCGGCCAATGTTACAGCTCTGTACATACTCGTTCTCATAGTCGACATACCAAAGCGGTCGGAACATCTCAATTGCAATATCGAGCCACTGCTGCATATTCCCACTGAAATGTATACCCGCAGCATTCCTAATTTCGTCCATGCTTATGCTAGGATTGTATCCAAGCCCCAAAAACATACCAAGATTTGTCTTCGTGGTTGAGTAGTGTGGTTGAGTAGTACGTGATCAGGCCCGGAGGCAATGCCCCTAATTTCCACAACGTTCGATTCTCATTCTGCAAAAAAGATGACGAGCACAAATTTCAGCAAACTTCCACAATATGGATAATTACAAAAACCACCCGAGGTTTTGGGGTATTTACAAAAAGACAAAAAACACTCCTGTGAAGTTTCACTATTACAGAAGACCAATTGCAGTTTGATTCTATCTTATATTTCCTCCTTTCATAAGCAATTGTTTTTCAAAAACCCTCTTTATAACCATATATTTAAGGCAGAATTAAACCTCAAGGGGTAATTTGTAGTTCTGAAGCTTTTCTGGGTCTTTTTGTAAATATCTCATGAGCGATTTTTTTTTCCTTTTCAAAAACCCTCTTTTTTCCATAAATTTAATTCAGAATCAAACCTTAAGGGGTCATTTGTAATTTCAAAACTTTTCTGGGTCTTCTGTAATTACTCCAAATCTCAAATAAGCAATTTTTTTTTCTTTCAAAACCCCTCTTCATATCCACAATTTATAGCAGAATGGGTAATTTGTAATTTTAAATTTTTTGTAATTACTCAAAATCTCATGGGTAGTATTTGCAATTATCAATTTTAAATAAGAACATAAAAAAATGGATGGTTACACAGAGTAGCCCCTTAGGGTTCAGTTTAATTTCAAAAGAAGTCATACTATATGGCCTAGATGTTTGTTTCTAATTTACAACTACATCATCAAGAAGAGGGTATTTGTAATTTTAAAAGATAATGCAATTAGGCTAAATCACTCTGTTAGTTTTAGAAGAAAAAAAAGGCTACCGGATAAACTCAAGCAGCTAAAAATAGCTAAGGTACATTATGCACCAGCATCCCCCACATGTCAAAAATCAACCAGAACTCAAAGAAACAATAAAAAAAAATAACAAACACACATTGCACAAGTGAAAAATAATATTCTCACCAAATTCTGCCAGTAGTGATACTCATCCGTGCACTTCTCTCTCCATGCATCCAAATCTAAGAAATTCATCCCATAATCCCACGCGCACGGCTTGTTTTTTCACCTTCGACATCTGTTCGTTTAACGCAAAGACCATGTCTTTTAATTTGTGGATTTTAATTGATTGTCGAAAGATTCATTGGCTTCGGCGGTGATTTGACGGATGAACTTGATTCGTTCCTTTACTTCTTTCTCGTAACGTCTTAGTAGAGGCTCATCAATTGAGGTGGCATTTGAATCGATTAGTGAATGGTATTTGGAGATGATGTCGGTGTAATTTTGAGACAGCTCGAAAATAAGGAGGAGTTTGGAGTTTTCGAGCTTCAGTTTACGGGCATTGGCGGCGTAAGCTAGAGCTAAGTTCCTATGATCCTCGGCTTGTTTACGAATTTGATTAAATTTTGCATTAATTGGATTGGGTTTCACTGTCAGCATTGATCTTTGGGTAGGTGATGACTTGGAGAAATGATCAAAATAAGAAAAACCCTAAATTACACATGTAAGATCGCGAAACAGAAGTTAGTAAATTAATTTGCGTCCTGGAACAAAAAGATATTAGTATATATTTTTCTTTTAAGAAAAATTATATTATTACTTACAGTCTACATAAAATATCTTTAAAATACAACATAAATGGTAGCAAATAACGAAAAAACACATCGAATTGAAGGTAAATCATAAAACCATAAATGACTCAAAACACACGCCAACACACTAGATATGCAAACAAATTATATAAAATAGCAGTAAAAATTCATTTGGAAGACCGTATACAGAGATTCTCCTCCTATGCAATGCATCGATTCTTAACTAAACTCATTTTCTCAGAAAATGTACAATCATTGACCATGAAATTACAGAATGGCCACATTTTTATGCATCAAAAACTGTGTTATCAAGATAAAGAGGAGAAATCAACAAGCAAGAGGATAAAATATGCTTATTTGTTCACACAATAGGCTATAAAACAACGCAATGGCAAATATAATGCCGGAAATATCTGAATGAGATCCTAGGGTTTTCTATTTAAGAAAATTCGAAAATTAAAAAATTGAAGTACCTGAATTAGGAGGGATACCAGATGTGAAGGACTAAGATTCGAAAACAAGTTTAGGGCTTTCGGTGGTCGAGACGGTGGTGTGACGCGCCTGTGGAGACAAGTTGCCGGTGGCGAGTTGTAGAGATGGTTGTGGTGGTGGCGGTGGAGGGGACAGATTATAATTGAGGGCTTAATATTGGAAGTGACGGTGGCGGGCTGCTTTGGCGGTGGTGGTGTGACAGGAGCACAACAGCGGTGGTGGTAAGAGCAGAGCAACGGTGGTGATGGTGAATCGAAGTGATAGCGAGATAGAAAGGATGAGGCAGCGGGTTTGATATTTCTATTTGGGGGAGAGTTTTGGTGTCATACAATTATATTATTTTATTTTATAATTTAATATTTTTTAAAGAGAATATTTTACGTCAGTTTTATAAAATAAGGATGTAAAATATTCTAAATTACCTCGGGTTTTAAAAAGTTGATGTGAGATTTTCTAACCAACATCGGTTAATTTAAAAACCGATGTGAAAAGGCTCTAACGTCAATTTTTTGATAACCAATATTAAGCTGCCGGTGTTAAATCTCCCTATTGTAGTAGTTTCTATTAATGATTAATTAGTTCTTACGGATACTTGTTATAGTTGTTTGGGTGTTTTGACGACATAACGACAACTTAGCCGAGCTGTCGAGCGCTCTTGTCAGGCTGCCAAGTCCTGCCAAGCAGCTCCGTCGAGTATGAACTGCCAAGCCCTCCCGCATAGGCTTCCGAGTCCTACCGAGCAGCCCCGCCGAGCTGCCGAGCGCTCCCGCATAGGCTCCTGAGTCCCGTCGAGCAAGAACTGTCGAGCTCTCCCGTAGAGGCTGCCGAGTCCTGCTGAGTAGCCCCGTCAAGCTGCCGAGCACTCCCGCACAGGCTGTCGATTCCTACCGAACAGCCTCACCGAGCAAGAACTGTCAAGCAGCCGAGCGCTCTCGCACAAGCTGCCGAGTCCTGCCGAGCAGGAACTACCGAGCTGCCGAGCGCTCCCTCACAAACTGCCGAGTCCTACCGAGCAGCCCCGCTGAGCATGAATTACCGAGCTGCCGAGCGTTCCCGCACAGTCTGCCGAGTCCTGTCGGGTGGCCTCACCGAGCAGGAATTGCCGAGCTACCGAGCGCTCCTGCATAGGCTGCCGAGTCCTACCGAGCAGCCCCACCAAGCAGGAACTGCCGACCTGCCTAGCGCTCCCGCATAAGCTGTCGAGCAGGAATCGCCGATTTAACAAGCTGAGCTGCCCCGTCGGCCAGTCATCGGCCAGCCACCGCTGAGCAGCACGCCCGAGCAGAAAATTTCGAGTAGGATAACTACAAAAAAAGGAAATGCTGATGGGCGGTACCCGCCAACATTTTTGGCATCAGTAAATGATTTGATGATGGCATTAACTAACCCGTCAGTATTTTCTAATGTCTTGTTGACGGGTTTAACCCGTCAGCGAATACCCCCGCCATAACCCGAGACCTGTCAGCAAATGCTGACGGGTACATCCCATCAGGAAATTCAACTAATGCTGACGAGTGTTTGCCGTCAGTACCATAGGTTGACGAGCTTTCCCAGTCAGCATTTGTTCAAGTTTTGCTGACGAGACCCACCCATCAGCATTTTCATATTTTATTTTTTATTTTAATTGAGATTTTTACCTGTTTCTATTTCACATATCAATAATTCAATACGAAAACTAATTTGTATTTCTCGAAAAAAATATAAAATTAAAAATAAAATATATTTAATTAACAATTTTATCGTATAATATATAAAACATAAACAAAGTACCAAATATAAACATTATTCGTTCCTAAATCAACTAAACTGCCGCATCATCATCATCATCATCATCAGCAGCAGCAGCAGGAGCAGGAACTAGAGCAGTAGGAGCATCAGAGGACTGTCGTCGATGTCGCGCTGCCATCACTGCGGCAACTTCCCTCATCAACCGGTCATGGAGAGCCTCATCGTTCTGTAGCATCTGAAATTTATGCTCCTTACGCATGGCCTGGAGCTGCTCCTGATGTGCACACTCGCTCGCCTCGACCTGGCTCTTTAAAAGCTCCATCTGCATCTGGAGCTGCGAGACACGGCTATCAGGAACTGGGGAGGTATCGCCTCTGGAACTATTCAAAGCCAGAAGAGTTTCTAAACATCCCATGCCAAACCGCCGACCCTTCTTCACCCCGACGGTCTGTAGATAGACCAGGTTCTCGTCGACGGAGGCAGGATCCAATGATGAAGCATGAGCCTCCTCCAGGCATCTCTGATACTCCTTTTGTAATGTTTTGATTGATGTATTATTTACTGTTACGAGGATTAGAAACGAAAGATATATATTTATATTAATACATCTAAAAAAATACTTACAAAAGTCTGTTGCGATTGAGTATCAGTGAAAGAGTCGTCGGGTCTCTGGTGCATGATCAGGAAAAGCTCGAATGCATTGGGTTCCCTACCCAAATCCTCGCGCTGTGTATAATATTTCAATTTTTTTAATTATGAAACTATTAATTACTTACGAGTTAAATTAACAAAAATATTTTAAAATGACTTACGAGCCAGCGTGCATGATCAATCGTAGTGCGAGACCCTCCTTTGTGCTTGGCTATCCCAGTATTAGGTCCGCTGGGTTTGCTCAGCCTGTTTCTGCTCGCTTGCTCTGATTGCTTATTGTTCTCTGGCTTCTCGATCTCCACCAGCCATATCCTCCAGATTTGCTCGCCGACGCACGTGGTCACCTTCCCCTCCTTTCTCCGTCTTCCACTCGTTGAGACGGATGCTCCAAGAGGCGGCCATAGAACTTTAGAAATTCTTCTATACAACCACCTCAGAATATACACTCGGGTCCCAGTGTTTGATTAATTAAAAACATTATATATAGTAACTTTCAAAAATAATATTAGTTTAGTTACCAAAAACTCGGGACACCACAATTGACGATGAGAACCGGGAATATGCTCGTACTTCCACCCATCGGGTGTGCACGATCCTCGTGGATCAGCCGAAGAAACGTCGGTAACTCCGACGAGTCACTGCATAACCTGGTAAAATATAGAGTTTATTCGGGTAATATATTAAAATAAAGAATTTATTACTTAAAAAAATTAAGTTAAAGTTACTTAACTCAGGGGGGACGACAAAGATCTCGATCATGCCAGGACGTGGTGGCATGAGTCCTCTCGATGTACTGGCCTCGAACGGGGTGGCTGGAAAGATCGGCGAGGTCGCTGCCGATAAGTCCATCATATCATCGTCATCATCGTATATCTAGCAATGATATGATGATGATTAAACAAGAGAAGCACGGGCCGAAGATGGTCCTAGAGAAGAACGCCCACGACCTCTACCTCTCATCTCGAAAAATATTAAGATTTAAGCGCAATTGAACCGGGTATGCAGTGTTGGGAATCGGTGGTACCGTCGCGCAGCGGAAAAAAAAAATTTTTAAATAATTGAATCGAATTCAATTGACGACGGACCATTTTATAATCAATTAATTCAAACAATGTTTTTGTTTGCTTTATAAATAGAAATAATTCGACTTTCGATAAAATCAAACGAGCATAATCCATTTCTATTAAATATATATATATATCAATTATATATATATATATATATATATATATAAAATATAAAAACAGCATGCATATATATTTACATATAAATAACATTTATATATATATATAATATATAAACACATTGCATGCATTTATTTATATATATATAATACATGAACATCACATCATGCATGCATAACATATATGTATATATCTAATAACAGATCATGCATGTATATAATATTAGACATATAAAAACACATACTGCACATGACATTAATATATATATACTCATACGCATATATACAATACAGACTGCACACATATTTCAAATATAAACATTCTYCATGTATTTACTTGTAAAACACCTCACACACATATATTTGTGCATGCATTTATTTGTAAAACATACTTCATGCATTTATATATATATYATATACATATATCCATAACAGCACATAATATATATCAATATATTCATACTCTGCCCACGACGACAGCCTGCACACTAAAACCGGCGGCCGGCGTCCGCTTMAACAATCCGGTTGGCAACGACGGACAGATCGGACAAGAATCCGGCGACCGCAGAGCAGTGGCGAGGCGACAAGGCACTGTCGGGGCGGCTGTTTCCGGTACAGCGTTCGAATAACTCCGGTAAATCAAATCACACACCGAATAACCCAATAAACACTCGACGAGGCACTAGTCTCGACGACGGAATGAAAACGACGACGGAAAAAAACGACGACGACCGAACGTTTCGGTGGTGTCHGCCGACGGCAAGCGACGGTGGAGAAAGGTTGGACGGCTGGGATTTCGGCAGCTAGGGTTTTTCTTTTTTTTTAAACTTTTCCGTCTTCTCTGTTTTTGTTTTAGGGTTGTTAGTTGTTGTCATAAACCCGTCTCCTTCCTCTTATTTTATTGTTTTTTTTTTTTAATTACTAAATGGGCTCAAGCCCATGACTTAAAAAGCTGATGGGCCAAACAAAACAAATTTTATTTAATTAAAACAAAAAGCCCAATACAAAAACAAAATCAAGTTTCAATTAAAAAAGACAAGCCCAAGCCATTTTTAATTTAATAAATAATCCGGCCCAATTAAATCTAAATTGGGTTCTGGTTTGACCAGTGATTAAGTAAAATGAGTTTTATTTAATCAGGGACTCTAAGGGACGAGTTCATATAAGAACAATGTGTTGTTCGAATCACAATGTGTTGTGAACCCACGGCTAGCTTACACCTGAACCATTGAGGGTCACACCACGTGTTTCCTGATTATTGAAAACGACAACTAGAAATTAATTGTTAATTTTAGCATAATTAGATATCAATTTGATTGAATCTAAGATTCATAATTGTGATTATGAATTGAGAAAAATACGAGAAGGTTATTCTGGACGCGAAAATATAATTGTTATATTTTTCGGAATTATCGTTTGTAAGAAATGATTTAATTCTAATGGGTTTTTAATTTATAATTGGGTCGACCCAATAAGTCG
>BMAC01001195.1:246904-272257 GCA_014905375.1 Phtheirospermum japonicum | reverse complement strand
TGAGGTTTTTGACATGGCAGTCGATCGACTGCCTACTTGGCCGATCGACTGCCGTCGATCGACTGGTGCCTCCAAGATCGACTGAATTACAGGGTTTCAGGCCAATTTTGACGGAGCAGTCGATCGACTGCCGACAAGGCCGATCGACTGCCAGTCGATCGACTGCTTTTTCTCAGTCGATCGACTGAAAAGCAGTTTTCTGAAGATATTAGCAATCATACGTCATTTCAAGGGGACAACTTGTCCTGATAGCTTTCTTCTCCAAGGAAGCTGCCCAAAACCAGAATTTTCTGCAGTTTTTCATATGTTGCTCATTTTTAATTCCTAAAAATTCTAGTTATTAGTTATAGATTAGTTAAGTTTAGATCTTAGCTAGTTAATGTTCAAGCTTCGTTTCGAGCTATCTTTTGTGAAGAATAATCCAGCTTTCAAGCTTCCTCCTTCAAGCTTTTGTAATAACTTATATTTGGTAATATCCTTCTATAATCTAGTCTTGTTTTCATGTTATTCCTTTTAATATTGTGTTGTATTATGGATCATTAGTTTAGTGTTTCTCTTGATCGTCAAACTTTCAATCTTTATTTTCTAGCTTCCTAGCTTATGAACTTATGCTTTTAAGTTATTAAGTTGCAATCAATTTCTAATTTAGTATAAGTTGTTAAAGATCTTCCTTTAAAACCCTTAATTAATGTTAAGTAGTTATGTTGACTTATTCAAATAAGTTGACTTTAATTTTCCCTCCATTTTACTAATTTCAAATAATTAAGTTTTTAATAAGTTAATTAATCGTTTTTAATATAAGCTTTAATTTCCTTTAAATGTTTTAATATTTTTAAATCTTAATTTTCAATTTCAATCTTAGTTATAGAAACCGAAAAATGATTATCGCTTTCTAGGGTTAAATTAGATTAAGTAAAACCGACAATAAGAACGATAAAGAAAACCGAAAGCCGATCACATCCATCCTCGAGAGACACGACTCGGGGACAACTCACCGCACCTATAGTCGACTCCGTACTATTGCGGAGACGATTTCTAGAGCGTCGAGAAATCTTCGATCAAATAAACTCGCTGGAATCCAGTCGATTTTAGCCGGATCAGTCGATCGACTTCAAGGTCAGTCGATCGACTGATCATTCAGTCGGTCGACTGGATTCCAGCGCCCGGCTCGATTTCTCGTTCTTTTCGCGTCCGCCGGCTTGTCGAACCTCGTCCGCTGCGCTTCCTTGCTTTGTCCGTCCATTCCCGAGTCGAGTATCGACGATCCCAAATGAGCGTGGGCCCCGCTTGGACGTCCTACGGCCAAGAAAAACGGAAACGTGAAAAACAACGAAAATTAATAACAAAAAGTACAAAAACTAAGAAAATCTAGAAATACGAAAAACGGCCAACCCGACTCCTAAAGCAACAAAAAGCAAGCGAAAAACACGCAACGTGAAACAAAAACGATAATGAAAATATGTACAAAAAGATGCAAATCAGCATCCAAGATGATGTTGAGGTGATGCTCTGCCACCTCTGGGTCGATCCCTACTAGATCTTCTAGGGACCAAGCAAACACATCCGCGCTGCTTCTCAATAATGCCACTAGATCTGTCAAGTTTTCTGGATTGAGGGTTGTCCCTACTCGAAGGACCCGGCTCTCATCCCCTGGGATTACTTCGACCATCATCAGCCTTTCCTCTCTATCGGCCAGGTCTGTCTTTGGCGGCTCTACTCTAGCCCTTTTGCTCTTTCTTTCTTCCTCCTCATTCCTACTGATGCACTCAACGTAAGTCTGTCGTGAGGCATACTGGTCACCCCTGACCTCTCCTGTTCCGTCTTCCATTGGAAACTTCTTCTTCATATGAAAGACGGATATAACAGCCTGGAACTGGCTCAAGGATGGTCGTCCCAACATGACATTATAAGAAGAAGGTGCATCCACCACCAAGAAACGCACCGTTCTTGTCACCTTATACGGCTCTTCTCCTAACGTCACGAGGAGCCTCACCGCTCCTAAAGGCTTCAGGGCTCCCCCTGCAAATCCAACTAGAGAGGTGGTGACCTCTTCCAGCTCAACGTTTATTTTCAACTGCCTGAAGCAGTCATAAAACAAAATGTCGGCATAACTCCCAGTATCCACGAAAATTCTACGGACATTATAATTAGCAATAGTTGCAGTTATAACTAGGGCATCCATGTGAGGGGCTAGAATACCATCGCCGTCTTCTGACCCAAAACAGATGTTAGGGGTAGAAGTCATTTGTCCCACGTCACGTGATTTTCGAACTAGGTCTCTTGCGGCTCTTACATAATTGTGTTGTGTCCGCTTGGAATGCTCCTCAAATTCTCCTCCGGTAATCATCTAGATTTCTCCATGGATGACCTGGGTCTGATCAGATCTTCTCACCTCAGTACGCACCCTATCTTGGCTGCCCCTGTTCGTCAGGGACCGATCATAATTCTTTTTGCCGAACCTGGCTTCCTCTCTTCTTATCCGAACATACTCCTTTAAATGCCCGGCCTGAACTAGCCTCTCCAACTCATCCTTTAGATGGGTACACTGGTCAGTGTTGTGCCCATACTCATTTTGGAAGTGACAGAAACGATCTGATTTTTCCTTCCTGGGCCTCTACGAGTAGGTCTTTGGCCACTTCAGGTCTGGATGCTTCTCGATTGCTTGCAAGATTTCTCCCTGTGGGGTTGCTAAAGGAGTGTATTTATCAAAGCGAGGCCTCCCTCCAGACAGGTCTGGCCTAAGCTTTTTTACAGTTCCCCTGTCCTCGCGATCATGCCTCTCTCTCTTCCTTTCTCCCTCATCCTTAATCTTCAAAGCTTCTTCCAGATGGATATACTTTTCTGCTCTTTCCAAGAGCTCCCCAAATTTCAGAGCTGGTTTCACTACCAGCGACTGAAAGAAATCCCCTTGTCTCAAGCCTTGCGCTAGAGCATTCACCAATAGTTCTTCAGACGCAGAGGGAACCTCTAACTTAGCGGTTATAAACCTGTTGATATAAGCGTGGAGGCTCTCATTCTCCTTATGCTTCAAACTGAAAAGTTCAAGCGGCATTTTCTGATATTTTCTACAGCTCGTGAACTGGTGTAAAAAGGCTGAGCTGAACTCGTCAAAATTGCTGATGGACTTCGGCGGCAGCTGACTAAACCAGAGCTGTGCTGATTTAGTAAAAGTCATCGGGAAGACCCGATACATGACAGCGTCCGAAAATTTATGTAGGGCTGCCGCGATCTCAAAGCGACTGAGATGGTCCCACGGGTCCGTGGTTCCATTTTACTCGAAGCCTAGGGAGCAATATGAAGCTGGCACATCATCTCGCATAACTTCCTCAGTAAATGGCGTACCCCTTCTTGCCGGAATCACACTACCAGTCGCCATTTTTCTCTTAAACTCCCTTACATCTTTTTGCAGACTCTGCATCTGTTCAACCAGACCCGGATTAGTCTGGCTTGAAGTCTCGCTGTCAGAGGTGGAGAAGTTCTCTTCCCCATCATGTAAGGGAGCTCGATCCGCGTGCTGTCCTCGCAATGGCTCCGTTCCCGCCGCCGGGACAGTCCGTGCTGGTGGTGTGTTAGATGGCGGCATCGCCATCTCCGCGAACTTCTTTTCTACTACCGTCTCCACGGCTCTGCCGATTAGCTCCGAGAGCTGCGAAAGGAAGGATTCATTAAATGAACCACCCGTGGCTGGCACAGGTCTACTGAGCGGAGGCGGCGTAGCGCCTGGCGCGGTCCCTGCCGACGGCGCTGTCTCTCCTGGCCCCATCGCCAACGTATCTGTCGACCTAGACATCCCCCATGGCGCGGCGGAACTAGGGGTTCCACCGAGCTCACTCACCAAGTTCCGTCGTAAACCGTCTGAAGCCATGAAATAAACAGAAAATCTCACGTCTTAGCTTGATCGCCTTTCCCACAGACGGCGCCAATTGTTTCAACCCAAAAGGTGAACTACCTGAATAACACTTGAAAGCCCAAGAGCTTCCTGAACCTACACCACAAAAACAAATTAGAAAGGACCACCGGTGGAAACCTCTCCGATGCTTAAGTCAGTAAGCGTTTGAGGTTTTTTTCAGAAG
Source organism: Phtheirospermum japonicum (assembly GCA_014905375.1). Lineage (NCBI taxonomy): Eukaryota > Viridiplantae > Streptophyta > Magnoliopsida > Lamiales > Orobanchaceae > Phtheirospermum > Phtheirospermum japonicum. The sequence goes on along the minus strand of BMAC01001195.1, from coordinate 268,184 downwards.
GAAAGCAGGAATGTTCAAGAGAATTACATACCTCTCTCAACCTTGGAGATGAGACATTTATAGCTTATTCCTGTGGGGACCCCAGCCAGGATCCTAGGGACACGCGCCGCGAATCATGGGCCGTTTGGGAAATAGTTTCTGAACAAGTGGTCCCACTTGTTCCTTCTTAAGTAAGCCGAAGGCCAGGTCTGGTCAAGCCAGCGAATCTTTTATTATTTTCAGGACTGCCTAGCCCATAATACTCCTTAAGTGGGCAGATCGGCCCAGTCTCCCCATCCGCAGTCACTATTGATTTCAGCTCTTTCCCCATTCAGGTCTAACTGGAATATCTAGAAGTTCCCCGGTGGGGATCCTTCTCCGGGATCTCGGAAACAAGGCCCATAAATCAAGGACCATCCAGGTAACTAATGGTCCCCCCCATTTACCTCTTCCTGTTGACAAATAATCAGGTCTGTCTAAGGTTGCTTCTCTCCCAAGAGAGATTTGACCATACTTTTTACAAGCAAGTCAGTCAACTCTCATTACCTTTACTACTAAATCCAGGTCTACCTCAATCCAGGTCTATCTTAATACTGCCCTGTCATACCCCGGGATCACCCTCAATGCATTGCATGTTCGAACAGATTAAAGGAGACTTGAGGTGATCCGATCCAAATTTTTGATGGCCCAATTTTTTGGTCTCATCATATACATATTTATTTGTATTTTATATAATTAACATTTAATTTGTGCTTGATATACGATCAAAAAAACTCACACTATATACATATTATTCTATATATTATTCTGATCATTCATACTGTAGGCTTGTCCAAGCACAAGGAGACATGCTAAAGAACCGTTGAACTATGATACTATTTTCCGAAGGGAATTAATGTACATGTGTAGGACTAATCAGATATTCCAACAAATTATTATAGTTCTGCACAAGAATGTGTTGTGTCTGTAAGTGGCGGTACCCATCTCAATTATAGCCGACAATCAAGATCCTTATGATCCTTCAAATTAATTACGATAGCTTCTAATATGTATTATTATATTTATATAAAAAACTGATCATGTTATACTGATTCAGTAAGCCCATTTCTGCCGAATATTTTAACTCCAACTTCTATGGCATTTAATGGGCCTTTTATTTTAGTATGTTTAATTCCTCCCAGTATTTCTATATAGAATGTGACCAAGTCCCATGTGATGTTTAAACCAAGATGAGTACTGCTTATGCATTTTCAGTTGGAGTTACTTGCGGATTAATTTGCAATTTTTGGTGATATAAGTAAACCCGAATTATATATTTGATCATATAGTAATTCTATGTAACGACTTTGGTTGGCCCTGCAATATCGGTCTGTAATATTTATTTTCATTTTCGGTAATTCGGTTTAATAAATTCTAATTTTGAACAATTTTGACCCCAATATTAAATACTTAAGTATCTATTCAGGATATAAAAGTGCACAAAATCGAACTTGCTAGGCCAAATCACTCAAAAACCAAATTATATAGGCCCAAAAGTGTTATATTGAGTATACACACGACCAAATATGTACCTCTTATAATAATTATTATATTATATAGCCAAAGTTACATTCAAACCTTTTCAGTAATAACTAGTTACTGCAATATCTTGAAGTGTGAAAATATTGGGTATAAGTAATCACAGCTTGAGGCTTGATTTGCCGAAGCGAAGGGAATGTTAATGAAGGTATAATCCCACGGTAATGTTCTCGGTTAAAATTACTCATGATAATATATTAGAATTTTTGAGGGGAAAATTTTTCTCGAATTTTCCTTCGATAAAATACTACTTTTTTGGTAGTGTTATTCCCTCATTCCTAGTCACTATTTTTTCCTCGGCCTCTCCCTTTACCACTGCCATCGTCAGCCATCCTTCCCTATCTCCACCGGCCAACACACGTTCATGTATTTTTCTCTAATTATCTCTTTTACTTGGCCCGATTTTCCTTTCTCAAAGCTAGATATATTGTTGTTGTCGATTTTTTTGATGAAAATTAGGACTTTAATGTTGGGTTCGCTATAATCGTACGGGGCCTACGCAGCGGATTTTAAAATTTTTAGTTAATTAAAACAATATATATATATATATATATATATATATATATATTAGATTTCGTTAGCGATTTTAACTATCGTCATTTTTCATTATTATGTATCGAATACAAATTATGATTCTTATAAAATTAAATAAATTAATACCTCTCGATTGATTTTTTCAAACGACGATTGAGAGGGAATCAATTCCCAGATATGTGGCTACACCGAAACTTCTCGCCGTAGAGATCCAAGCGTATCCCCTCTAATCGAGTCCACCTTTTAATTGCGACACTGGAAAAAAAATCCTCTAGTAAAATCGTTCTGTTTTTCAAATTGATTAGAGAAATAACAATTAATCCAACAACCAGAAATTGATTGACGATTAATTATTTTATATAATAATTACCAGTTAATTATTATCAACAAATTAAAAATTGAAGACTAATATCAAAAGGAAGATGAGAAAATATTTTTCTCAAAAACGGCTAATTTTTTCGAAAGCTTGGAAAAAAGAAAAGGGGACGGCTGCATCTCCATTTTCAAAAGTCAAAAACATTTTTTGTTTTGTTTGCTGAAGGATGATAAGACGGCCGCTCCATTTTCTTTCTTTCATATATATATATATGGTTGGGTTCAAATAAAAACTCGTACTTATTTGTGAACCTAGGATTTAATCTAAACCACTAATAAATCTCATCCTAAGGCTGATATTTAATGAAAATGTATTTTTTTTAAAGGAAAAAAATAAACGTGGCTTTTGTAGATTGCAACAAAAGGGTATATTAGTCCACTTGAAGATTCCTTATATTTTGCCCTCCCCTTAAACCGTAATATCTGGACATGAACCACCACTACCCAAAAATATCAACCCAGAAGAGATCTCACCCCCAATTCTTGGGAGAAAATGGAATCAAATTAATAAAGAGAATTCTCATAACAATAGCAAGGATCAAACTATTCTCTTGGTGCTTTTGGATGAGAAACGGTGAAAAAAGGCCGATCGGTGACTGGCATAGTGCCGCTAATGCAGCAGAAGGTATGATTTCGAAAGCAACTATGGTTGATTCCCCCAAATACTTGAACCCTGAAGATCCAAATCTCTGGAATAACGATCTTCAAAAGTCGTCTGCCTTAGAAAAGAATTATAATTTTACAAAAACCACAAATGTTCGATAGAAATCCGACATGCAAAATAAAAAAAGAAAAAGAAAAAAAAGAAGAGCAATTTGTGGGTTTGATTCATGTTAATATCATGTTAATTACCGTTCGACATTCAAAGTCCACAAACCCTAACATCCTCTTCTTTTCTTGCTTAGTTGATGATGCTCAGGTATAAGCAACCAGTTTGCGTTACTTTTTCCATATATCTGTTAAAGTGTTGTGATTAATATGTTTAAGTGCTCTTATTTATGTTGTAAATTGATACCTTAATTTGTCCAATTGCTTGAAGTTATAGATTATACAATTTTAATAATTGAGATTGTATATTTGGGTTTTATTTGGTCATATATCATGTGCTTTGACGATTGTTTGATGATCACTTTGGAGATGTGTGTATACATGAGTAGTTATATAATAAAGTACAACAAATAGATCAGTGCTTCAATAAAACTACAACAGTGCTTTCTGTTGTGTTTTAACATACTTTATTTGTTCTTGTGAATCTGGTTTGTGCAAACCAGTGAGAAGTATGCATTATTTGAATTTATCAGTACACACTAAAATAAGATAATGCTTTTTTTTAGGCTTACATTGCTTTGTTTGAGTTTCTGTGTAATGCTTTCATTTGTATTGTCGGTCTATGTGTTTGTTAATGATATAATTTTTCTTTAATGATGTGAGTATGTATTTTATGTGGAGGTGGCTCTATATTAGAGTAAGAGAAATGAAAGTGCTTGTGTAGAAGTGCACTAGTGCTTTCTTCTAAAGCTAGCAATGCTTTATTTGAAGCTGGAACAAAATTTATGTGAACAAGTAAGAAGTACAATTTATATGAGATTTGCTGTCAAATCATGTCTAAATTTCTTTCTTAAGTTGTTGGATGTGATATATGAGTTATTAAGAGATTTTTGCGCTATCTTAATGATCTGTATTGTTTCTTAAAAATTAAGAGATTTTTATATTGTCTCATCGATATATTAGAGTAAGTATTAGTTATTCTATCTTATAATCTTGTAAATTTTGAAAATGTTGTTGTTTAATTGTGGAAATGTTGGATGAGTGTGTTTCCACTGCTTTTAACAATTTATAATATTGCTTTGAGTAATTCAAATGAATTCTATTTTAGGATGTGTTGTTTTGATGAGATGCTTTGAAAAGGTGTTGCTGGTGCTTTTAATAATATATATTAATGCTTTGAGTAATTTAAGAGAATTATGTTTATGAATGTACAGGTTGACAAGATGCTTTGATAAGTATGTTGTAGATGCTTTGATGGGTCATCAGCTTGAAGAGTAGGTCGGAAAACCAAATGGCTTTTTTCAGGACCAAAAAATTGCACAACAAGACTAACGGCAGATAAGAGGACTCCGAAGACGAATAAAAGGAGTAGAATTATTGTCTCTTTTTTTTCTCTGCTTTTGGAATAATAAATTTTTATGGCTTTGTTGAAGGTCATGAGTACCCGGTCATGATATATTGTACTTGGGTTGATTCCCGGATTGTTGTTTTGTTTTAAGAATTATTATTTCGAACTGTTTTTTTTTTTGTTGTTGTTGTTATTATTAATCCGTTGCTTTTGCAATTATATGAGTATTTTCCAATTGCATTTACTTGTTTTTGAGGATAAGATGCAGCTAGAAATAATGTTTAGAGCATTTATTTGTTATGTGATTTTTGCAAACCTGAGATTGCAAAAAACAAAGTGAATTCATTGTCATCTTATTAGTTTTTCTACTTTGTTATCATGCTATCATTACATTCTTTAGCTCATAAAATATACATTTTAACTGTAACCTTAAATGGAATTCAACACTTCATTATTTACTTATAACATGAAGAAATACTTTTAAAAGTAGAAATTCTTAGTTGCTCACAAGCACAACCATTATTTGACAATTAATTATATAAACAACACTCAGTAATTTATAAACAAGAGATGTTCAGTAAAATGAACTATAATAACATCCAGATCCGAAAAAATGAATATAAAAACTAATCATTTCATTCAAATAAAAACAATGGGGATCTAAAAAACGAACAACTAATTAAGTAAAAAGGGTTTAATGTGATTTTAATCCCCTTTTCTACTTTCTAACATCAAAAACTCAAAATCACACACATATACTTCAAACACCTATAGAATTAAGTAGCCTTCTTCTGAGATTTGGTTGCCTTAGGCAATTTCGTTGCTTTTGTGGCCTCTCCAGACTTATCAGACTTTTTAGGTAGAAGACAGGGTTGATGTTAGGAATAAATCCACCATAAGCAATCGTACTCCAGCTAAAAGCTTTTCAAGCTCTTCGTGATTTCTCACGGCAAGCAGCAAATGCCTTGGGATGATCCTATTCTTCTTGTTATCTCTTGCCGTGTTTCCAGCCAGTTCCAAAACCTAAATAAATAAAATTATTCGATAGACAAATAAAAAATTAAAAATACAAATCTCACAGACTGTCGATTGAATTTTTCCAAACCCCTAATGAAATACGAGATCCCGTTTACCAAATTTAATCTCTACCTTTAAACATGGACTCGTTTCTATTATCTCAATAATAATACAATATAATAGTTAAAAAAAAGACAATTGAAAAAACCCCAGATAGTTTAATCAATACAACACCTCGAAAAAGTTCATTATATTATCTATTATCTCCAGCACTTCAAAAATAATATTAATTAAAATAAAGTGAGCACAAAATATTACACAATTACTCAGTGCTTTTTCATATCATAAATCCATTAGAAAAACAATTTCAATGGAAGTGAATCCCCAAATAAGCCATTAGCATTCAGAATGCATATTTGTATTTCTTATCATCGCAATACCCCGGTCCATCAAGTTCGTTGTCGAATCGATCATTAAACTTGCCATTGCCTATGTTCAGAACAACCAATAAATATCATCAATAAGCAAAATTTAAACTTCATGATTATAGAATATCTAATTAATAATTAACATTAATATATACCTGCAATTTGGCTAGAGAAAATGCAAGAGTGATAACATGTCTGTGTCAAACTCAATCTTCACATTGGACCATTACCAGAACTTGGCCAAACACTGGCTCTCTGTCATGTTTAAAAATGGTTTGTTTACCCCAAAATTCAACCTTTTATGTCGTCATATTCTTTAGAAACTCGGGGTCAGCAATGTAAATGACTTGGTGCTTAGCTAGTAGAAGGAAATCTTCCCTGAACAAACGAAAAATGAATAATTTATATTCAAGCCTAGAAAAGAGAAAGATAATTACAAGAAATCAATCAATAAAACTAAAAAATTATCCACCAGAGTGGTTCATTGAGGCAAAAACTAGAAACCAACGAGTCGAATACAGACCCTCCACTAAAAGTCATCTAAACTGTAATTATTGACATTCGCCTCAATCTCATATTCAAAAAATTTTCACTCGAGCATATTGAGAATAAAAATTGGGATTATAAATTTAGACACTAAATCACCTTCTTGTGCTACTGATTCTAAAAATTAGATTCACTGTACTCCGCCACGCCTCACCACTCCCTATCGTACCTTCTCACCGACGAGTGCATTTGAGTCGCCATTGGGGAACAGGATAATGAGGGATTATGGATTTAGACGTCAAACCAATCCACTCGACGTTGCATCCTCTCACCGATGCGCCGCCGTGAAGTTGTCGCCTCCTGGTTGTTCTGTGTTTGTGAAGTGCATACTTTTTCCTTTTTGGAAAAACTAAAGACCATATGAGAAATAAAACCAGAATAACAGGGTGATGATGTTCTGAAAAGAATTGGAAAGAGAATCGTGATTTATGGGATTCTTAATTGCAAGAATATAAAAAGACTATCTTACCCTCTTTATGTTTGAGCTCCTCTTTAAATCAACTTTTAAATATGACCATCGGATGAGATTAACTTGTGGTGTGGATATGACCCTAGGTTCTCAAATAAGGACTAGGTTCTCATTTGAAGCTAATCCTATATATATATATATATATATATATATATATATATATATATATATATATATATATATATATATATATATTAGATTAATTAGGTTAAGATTAGGTTTAATTTTAATTAATTAATCAAATAATTAAGAAAAGAATTCTTTCACAAGTAATCCGTCTCTTTTTAAAACAAAGATTATGACTTGGTCCCAATTACCTTTTCTATATATTATTTATATTATATATAAATATATAATATAAATTAATTTTATTTTAAAGTCTTCAGTTATTCTAGTGGGTTTCTACAATTAGGGTCTACTAGAAAATTACATGGATTAGGAATTAAAATCCAACTAATTAATTAACTAAATTAGTTAATTAATCTCATGAATTTAGATTAATCAATCCCTGACTAATTTAATATATTCCTTTAATTGAGATTTCTAATCAAATTAGATTTATTTACATAATAAGATATATAATTAAATATTTAATCCAACAACTTGATTAAAATACAATCTTGTTTAATTAATCTAAATTAATTAATTATTCCAACCATTGGAGTTATCGATCTTGAATGTCAACAACCAAAATTAGGTATGACACTTTTAGGTTCATGACTAACACTAGCAGTAGGCTTATAACTTTTATAAGTTTATAAATAATAATTTATTATATCAATTAATATAATTAATAAACTCTCTTGAGATTAAATCTTTAATTTCAAGAACCTACAAATAATGGCAACATCTAGCAAGTAGCATGACTACCCAGTGTTAGGTGAAATAGCGAGTAAACCTATTTCAATTGCAAGTCCATACATGTACGATCCTTTCGACAACTAGTTTCCCGATGAAATCTTGGGCATGGGTTTATAAGTCGAAACTCAATTGATTTCATAACTGTGATTTCATTTCAAGTTTAAGTAATTCATTTATGAATCAATATTTATCGTGCCCTGTCCAAGGTCTTTGAATCACAAACTATGAAAATTCACAGGATACTCCCTTGTTCATAGACAAGTGTCGAATTCTATGTTGGCTACAGATAAACCTCCATGCACATTGTTTTACATGTAATTGTTTCATTTTCCTTGTGTTTTTAATTAGTATTTTATGTTAGTTTTAGTAGTTTTTAATCGAGTTTCGTTAGGTTTTTCGTTTGTTTTCTCGTTTTATTGTTTTTCGTGTTTCTTGTTAATTTTATATTTAATTTGGTTAAATGGTTTGGTTAACTTGAGATTTGGGGTAAATCATAGTTTTTTTATGTTTTAAATTCACATTTTTATAGGTGAAGGCATCGAGGCCCGAAAATCGAACCGAGTCGGCCCGAACTGAGCGCTCAAGTGTGCAGCTGCCGAGACCTGCCGGCAGCTGCCGAGCGGTTCTGCCGACGCTGGCCGAGATCTTGCCGAGTGCGGCCGGCCACGCCCGCACATTCCTGCGGAGACTGCCGAGCCACAACTGCCGAGACTGCCGAGCGTAGTCGATCGACTGCCCAGCGGTCGAATTGATTGCCGAGCACTGTCGATTGACTACTGAGCAGCTGCGTCGACTGCTCGACAGAGAGCGACGCCCATGCCCATCCTTCCGAGAGCAGTCGATCGACTGCCGATCCAGTCGATCGACTGCGTGCAGCACCTGCCGACACCTGCGCACACCTGCCGAAGCCTGCGCGCCACTCCCGCCGAGTCTCGCGCGCAGTTGCCGAGTGCTGTCCGTCACTCCCGCCGAGCGCCTGCCCACCAGCGGCCCAGTCCTGCCGAGCCAGCCCGCCCTGCGCCGAGCCATCTCGGCCCATGTCGAGCCACCTTGCAAATTTCTCGAGCCAATCGAGCCAAACTTGACCAAAAAGGTCTATTTTGACCATTTTGGGTCAAATTTGGTCAATACATGGAAATCCAAGCTCATATGGCATAATTGACCCATTTACCCCTATTTAACTTGTATAAATAGAACCTCTCTTTTATTTCGTAAGACATCTCTTATTTTTCTCCCAACCCAAACATGGGTTTAGGATTAAAAATCCTCTCTCTAGTTTTTAAGATCTAGTTTCTCTCTCTTAGGTTTTAGATTCAATTTCAATCTTTGATGTAATTTCTTTTTTAGATTTAGATTTACTTTCATGCTTGGCCTTGGGTTTGTAAGCCTAAGAAGAATCCAAATACTCCTTTGGATTGTTACTTTTGATTGAAATTACATTCAATCTTTGCTTCCTTTATTAATTCAAGTAAGTTTCCTTCAATTTCATGTTTTATGCTTTATTTCTATGCTTTGTTCTTCATTTCCATGCTTGTTCTTCATTTTATGCTTTTTGACTTAGCACCTTGAATTCATGATGAAACTTATGAATTGGATATGGAATCTAGATGAGTGACACATCTAGATCATAGATCAAGTCTTATATCATCTTGATTTTGAGTTGTTCTTGTGCTTTATTTGCAATTTAATTTCCATGCATAGTTTTAGGTTAAATCTTAGATCTACTCTTTGTTGCTTGTTATTTTCCTTAAAGTTTTAAACTTTCATGTCAATTTTCATTGCTCTTTTCATTCATGCTTTCAATTTTTTCTTATTTACATTATTTAGGATTTTATGCATAGTTGTACCTTGTGCTTGCATGCTTGTACTTGGTCAAACATTGCATTTTCTTGCTTATATTCATTATTGCTTTTGCATTTTCATATTAAGGCATCCGACGAGGCATCCGACCAATTTGCACTTTCAATTCCTAGATTAGTTTAGCTAGTTTAATTGCTTTATTTTCATTTTTCTTTTATTTCCAAAGATTGAAACACATTGAATCCTTCAATTAAATTGAATTCCGATAATACCAAGCCAATAACCTTTGATATATTCAACACCACTAAAACTCTTCTAACAAAATGGCGCCTTTGCGACACGGCTTGGTTAAGGCTTTCGGTTTAATTGTCGTTTCTTTGTGTTTTTAGCTTTCTTTGGTATTTGACGCTTTTTCTTTAAGTATGCAATGTTCTTATAGCTATGGTGGATACATTCCCAACATGGGAGGGCATGATGCAAACCATGTTGGGAATGAGATGTTGTATAATGGATATGGCAACGTGGGAGGGCATGGTGCAAACCATGTTGCCAATGGTGGATATGATTATGGGCAACCCGGCATGGGAGGGCATGGTGTAAACTATGTCGGGTTTGATAGTCTCTCGGGCGTGAATGGTTATGGAGCTCCAAATTCCTATTCGAAAGTGCAAGCTCCATATTCCTATCCGAACGTGCAAGCCCCAACTTTCGGCTCGTATGGCTATGGTGCTCCACAAAATTATCTCACTTCTAGTTTCGATTATGCCTCATTTGATGCCACCTATGGCACTCATGATTCCGATCCATATGCGTACTTCGGAGGTTCGAGCTCCAATGACCAAAATGCCCCTCCCGCCTTTGATATTCCTGTGCATGCTCCTATTCTGCCCCCCGATCCGACTCTCTTGGCCATTTTGCAAGAATTGAATTCGTTGACCACTAAGTGCGGTGCTCTTAAGGCTAAGTGTGGTGCTATTGATGCTACAATGGACCAATTCTCAAGCGATATTGATATGCTTAAACGTGCTCATGCGGAATCCTTACTCATGGTCATGCTTCAAGAGTTAGTCGAAGAAGCGTATATGGAGGCCAAGACCGATGAGGAGGAGGTTGGCCCGGACGTCGATATAGAGGGATGTAGTGAGGATGAGCCCCTTGTTCTTAACGATGATTCCGTTGTGCCTCTATGTGCCCCCGATTTATGTGTGCATGATTCTCGTTGTGTCGTTGAGGGCAACGATGACTTTTTAGAGGGGGAGGTAGGGGCTATTGATGATAAGCTTAGAGAAAAAGACGATTATATTGAGGAGGATGAGGAGAGTAAGTCGATTATTATCCTTGCAAACTCGCACCGGGAAGAAGGGGAGAAGAGGATGGTTGAAGGGTTTAAAATCCTTAAGGATGCTATTCATTGGATTGGGAGTCGGGATATGATGAGAGTCGGAGGTTGTTGTTGGAGGGCTTGATGTTCGTACTCACCGGGAGTGAGTGGGTGAATCCCATTCACATGGTGCCCAATACGAGCAGCTCGTTAGTTCTCAAGGATGGAGACGGAGAGTTGTTGGCCATGAGGGCTACGACGAGATGGAGGATGTTGATCAATTATAAGAAGTTTAATTCGGCTACCAAGAGAGATCATTTCCCTCTCTCGTTTGTCGATCTAAGGTTGAAGAAGCTAGCCGGCCATTACTCCTATCATTGCTTTGATGAGTCTTTGGGTCATTTTAAAATCACCATCCCACCCGAGGACCTAGCCGAGATGAGCTTCAATTGCCCATTTGGAATGTTTGCTTTTTGGCGGATCTTATATGAGCTATGAAATGCGCCAAGAACATTCCAAAGAGTGGATCCTCCTGATAAGGAGGAGAATGTTTTGGTGGACCCTCCCGTTATCTTTCCACCTTGATCTAAAAGGGAGTACGTCGAGCTAATGACGTAAAACAAGCGCTTCTTGGGAGGCAACCCAAGCTCTTCTCGTTTATTCCTTTCTCATTTTCTTATTTTATAAAAATCTAAAAACATTTAAAAATTGAAAAATTAAAAAAAAAGGGTTTTGGTTCTTTTGAACCTTTGGTTTCGTTTTATGTACATTTTTTTTTGTGATTCTCTTTTCTAGGTTTCATTTTCCGACGTCGACCATTGGGCGATTTGATAAGATTGATAGTGCTTGTGGAGCCGGGAGAAGCTAACCATGCTCGTTTTTGCTTGGATTGCTTAGAAGCTTGGGTGGACCCTACCGAGCTCGACCTAAACTTGCTCAGTTGAGGAAGTTTCTATTCACCCTCCTTTTACTTGATTTTCATTAAAATACGATAAGGGTATTGCATGGTTTAAGTGTGGGGTGGGTAGGTGGATAGGGTCCCGGTTTTTGTCAAGCATGATTTGTTGTTCTTAACTCGAGCCTTGGCGAAGTGACGCATACTTGGCGAAGTGACGCTTACTATTTGCGCATTTATATGGTTGAGTCAATTTTTGTGTCGTTTGTGTCTTTATTACATTGTTGAACAACTCCACATACTTGGAAGTTCGAATAGTTTACTTGTCGGGTTTTTACATGTTTATGGCCTCTTGTGTGAGGGGTTGAATATTTGTGCTTCGTCCAAACCCGCATATATATATATATATATATATATATATATATATTATATATATATATATATATAATATATAATCAACATTTTCTCATGAAAAGATTGCAACGCTCTAAAAGCTCTTTTGATTTCACCCCCAAATTCGGTGAAAACTAGTGAGTAGCCTTGTGTGATTTATCGGCTTGCTTGTGTTTTTATTGAAATTGCATTGAAGAGGTTTGATTTTGCTCGTACATGATTGAATTCGAAAATGACCTCGAGGCACATATATCACCCTTAATCTAGCCGAGATCGATTTTAGCTCTTATATCTCCATAAATTGTGAGGTGAGAGGGTATGTTGTTAGTTGACGAGAAATGTGAGGGAAATCGATTGCGGGTTTTGGGTTTTGAGTTGCTTATACAAAAAAAAATAATAAAAAATAATAATAATACTCCAACACAAATCACGAAAAGTGATAAAGCGTGCGTTCATGTGTAAAGCCTAATCTAAAGGCGAAGTTTAGTGAAAAGAAGCAAATTCAAAAAGTCTCTAAGTGTTGTGAAATAAAAGGCTTCGTCATAGGGTCTACTACATCTTCTACCGAAGAGACTCGATCCACAATGACGTCGCCTATACCAACGATCTCTCTCACACGGTGGTATCGTCTCAAGATGTGTTTGGATCTTGAATGATATCTCGGTTCTTTTGCTTACGGTATAGCCCCGTTGTTGTCACAATAAATTATTATTGGATCAATAGCGGACAGAACTACATCCAACCCTTGGATAAAGTTCCGCATCCAAATAACCTCTTTTGCTGCATCTGATGCAGCAATATATTCAGCCTCCGTAACAGGGTCTGCAGTCGTTTCTTGTTTGGAACTTTTCCAACTGGCTGCTCCTCCATTCAACGTGAATATATATCCAGACATTGACTTTGAGTCATCTACATCGGACTAAAAACTAGAGTCAGTGTATCCCTCTAGTTTCAATTCTCCATTTCCGTATATCAAGAATATATCCTTATTTCTTCTCAAGTACTTAAAGATCTTCTTAACGGCATTCCAGTGTTCAAAACCTGGATTCGACTGATATCTGCTCGTGATGCTTAGAGCATGTGCGACATCAGGTCTAGTACATATCATTGCATACATAATGCTCCCAATCGCGGATGCATAAGGTACACGAGCCATCTTTCCTCTTTCTTCAGGTGTCCTTGGATTCCTCTATGCTGAACCTTTTTAGCACTTTGTCTATGTACATGGACTGGGTTAGTCCAATCATCTTTCCTGATCTATCTCGATAGATCTTTATCCCAAGGATAAAAGATGCTTCTCCCAAGTCCTTCATGGAGAACTGCTTAGACAACTAAGTCCTCGTTGATTGCAACATCCCTACATCATTCCCAATGAGTAGAATGTCATCAACATAGAGGACAACAAAAGTAACTGCCCTCCAACTAACCTTCTTATAGACACATGGTTCATCCGGACTCTTACGAAAATCAAACATTTTGATTATTTCATCAAATCGGATGTTCCAACTCCTCGAAGCTTGTTTGAGACCATAAATGGATCTCTGGAGTTTGAGAACTTGTTTCTCACTCCCAATAGATATGAAGACCTCTGGTTGCTTCATATATATCTCTTCCTTAATATTTCCATTAAAGAAGGCGGTCTTCACATCCATTTGCCATATCTCGTAGTCATAATACACAACTATGACTAACAGGATCCGAATGGACTTAAGCATCACCAGTGGTGAAAAGGTTTCCTCATAATCAATGCCTTGCTTCTGAGTATAACCTTTTGAAACCAAACGTGCTTTAAAGGTACTTACCTCTCCATCTACTCCAAGCTTCCGCTTGTAAACCCATTTGCAAACAATGGGAACAATTCCCTGTGGTGGTCTACCAAGGTCCATACCTTGTTGGAGTACATGGAGTTCATCTCGGACTGCATTGCTTCTTGCCATTTTTTCGAGTCAATGTCATACATTGCCTCTTCATAGCTTCTTGGATCACTATCCAAAAGGAGTCCCTCTTCTTTATTCTCTAACAAAAGGTTCATCCTCTAAGTAACCCTTGAAACCCTTATGGATTTTCGAAGAGGTGGTGCTACAGATGGTCCAGTCTCAGCTGGAGTGCTATTTGCGGTAACCTGTGGGATACTTTGTGGTTCTTGAAATTCATCAAGTTCTACAACTCCGACGCCCCTTTCAGAAAAAAAACTCTTCTTCAAACAAAGTAACATTTCTCGAAACAAACACATTTTATTCTGAAGGGTCATAGAAATAGTATCCTATAGACTCTCTTGGATACCCCACAAACTTACATAAGACGGAACTCGTGTGAAACTTATCTCCCACTTGACGCTTCACGTAAGCATCACACCCCGATGCTCTTAGGTATTTGTAGGAAGGTGACTTCCCATACCATATCAGTACAAAAAAAAAATAGTTTTTCGAGAAATTTTTCCCTCGGTTTTTGGAGAAACTGAGGGACAAGTTCCCTCGGAAAAACCCTCCTCGGTAAATTTTTCCGAGGGGAAATTTCCCTCGAAAAATTAAACCGAGGGCAAAACCGAGGGTCCGTACCCTCGGAAAAATTCCCCGTACAACCCTCGGGAAAACCGAGGGAAAACCGAGAGCTGGACGCCCTCGGAATTATTGAGGGTATATACCCCTCGGTTTTCTGAGGGCCAAGTTTCCCTCGGAAAACTGAGGGTAACGTTCCCTCGAGAAAATCGAGGGCCACTTATTCCCTTGGAAAACAGAGGGGTATGTTCCCTCGGAAAAACCGAGGTCCATGTATTCCCTTGGAGAACCGAGGGCATAATAGTCCATCGGTATTTTGTTTTTCCGAGGGATTTCCGAGGGTATTCACCCTCGATTTTTTTTTTATTTTTTAAAATTTCAATTTTAATTTTAATTCCTGTTCAATTATTAAAATTCCCGAAAAATTTGAAAAAAAATCATTAATGAAAAGAGAAATAAACAAACCATTTATTATAAAAATACTTGAAATTTTAGAATTATTACATGCGTTCGACACAGTAAAAAAGTTTATATAAAAATCAAATTGTCCTATGGATTGGGAGGGGGGTACCGCTAAAGACGAGCATACAGGTCAGTCATCCGAGCATTCATCTGCTCCTTTAATGCCTCTTGCTTCCCGCGCTGCTCCTCATGCTCCACCTCACGTCATCGCTCAGATGCCTCCTGCTACCGGCGCTGCTCCTCATGCTCCTCCTCACGTCGTCGCTCAGACTCAGTGTATCGCTGCTGGATCACCTCGAGCTCCACCCTTTGCACCTCCTGAGCTCGTCTGGTGTCCTCCAACTCATCCCTCTACGTCTGGAGCTGCTCCTCGAGCTGTCTAACGTGTGTTCTATAAGCCTGGGAGGACGTGGAAGAAGAGCTTCCTGTGAAAAAACCCTTTGCAGCAGCCACCACCTTCCCATACGAGCCGATGCCATATTGTCATCCCTTGCTCGACCCGACGACATCGAAGAAAACCCGGTCAGGGTCAACCTCGCTACTCGCATCCTGGGAAAACGCACGTTCCTTCTCCAGCTGTCGCTCGTACTCCTCCTGAAATACAACTCCTTAGTAAAATTCTACATTAAATCCAAAGAATAAGTTAAAAATAACAAAAAGAGACTCACATTAATAATACTAGATCTCGTATCGATCCACGCGCCGTCTTTCTATTGGTGCTTACGTCTAAAAAGATCGTACGCCTTGGCCGCCTCACCTGTCTCCCGCTCCTGTATCCAAATAGAATTTTCAAATAATTAACATTAAAATTAAACAAATAAATATTATATTATTATATTCTAAAATTACTTACGATATCCAAAGCATAATCGATACTAGATATAGCCCCCCTGTGTGATTCGACATCCCAGTACCTGGCCCAGCAGGCTCGCTCCTCCTGTTCCGGCTGCAATGCTCGAATTTGGCCTTGTTCTCGGGCTTATCCCACTCGACCTTCCAAGCCCCTGTTGAGATGCATGATATATAAGATGGTATAAATTATATGTTATAAATAAAAAATTCTAATTTAATAAGAAAACATATAACATAATCGTTTACCTATAGACCTCCTCGATAACGCATCTCGGCCTCTCACCATCATATTTAGCAATATACTGCTTATACTCGTTCAGCTGCCTCCCGTACTTCTCCCCGATCATCCAAAAAAATATATCCTGTATCTGTTGATCACTATACTCCTCCGGGTCCCAATAACAAATCTCCTGTAAAATAAAACAATAATTACAATTCAATTGATACATATGATTGTGTAGTTACGGTAAATATTAACAAATTTTGGACATAAAATAATAATTACCTTAAACATCTCCCACCAGAACGCCTTAGTCTCCTTAGGGACTGCCTTATAGCACCACCCGGCGGGATGGAGTTCCTTCTCAAAAATCTCCCGGAGTATAGTGGTCACCTTGCCCTGTCTGCTGTGTAGCCTGTATTCAAATGTGTTTTTTTTTTGTTACGAATATAATTTAATCATAGTGATAATTATAATTTTAAAAATTATTTATTTACTTACTTGTTCCCTGTAATAAAAATAAGAACTCCCCACCTCTGTGGTGGGACCAACTGACGTCGTGATGTACCCGCGTCGGACGGTGTCTATGATGGTGTATGCGACGTCGGTGTCAGTGTCTGCGTCGGTGTCTGATAAGGTGCCTGCGCTGAATGATCAGTACCGAGACCCATGTAGTTGGTGTCAAAATCCGCTAAACGATTTGCCGACCCCATATCTGATCGACCCACGCTACAGGAAACTTGACGCAACGGCATCTGATAAAATTATTAGATAATAATAGGAGCATTTTACAAAATAATGGTATATATTATATACCAAACGTATTAATAAATCCAAATTAAAAAAAAATTTAAAAAAAAGTGAGTTTCACAATAAGAATAAATTACATATATTTCAACCAAACTAATCACTTTCACTATTAAAGGTATCACAAAACTCATCTTCATACGTATCTTGACCTGTATCTTGATCGGTAAGTAACTCTTCTTCTGTATCAACATTTGTCTCGTTACCAAGTTCCTCCACGTTATTATCATTGAGGTCGTGCAACTGGAAATCGACATCGTCGAGTTGAATCGAACTGTGTGTATCTATAACTTCCTCTTGAAATGATTCTTCTTGTAGAGGCTCGATAAACTCAACATTGTATTTCGCCTTGATTTTACACGTTGCTCAACAGTCCAACTTGTCTCATCTCAAACTTGGGTATGCACAATAGTATATTTGTGCAACTTGGGAAGCAAGTACAAAAGGTTTATATCGATTGAACCTACGCTTATGATTGATATCGACAATCTTATAATTTGGATGGACTTTTGTGCCTGCAGTTGTTGGATCAAACCATTCGCAATTGAACAATGATTTGTTTTTCTCCGTTCGGACGGTGTATTCGAGCTGCACAATTTCTATGAGACGACCGTAATAATCATATTCGGTTGCCCCATAAGTTGACCCTTTAATACATACTCCACTGCTCGATGTTGATTTGTTTGATTCGTGCTCCAATGTGTGAAATCTATAACCATTTATCTTACATTCGGTATATGTTTTCACACATCTTGATGGACCCTCAGCTAGACTCCTAATGTTCACGTCTATCACATTGTTCGAACGATCTCTAGCCTATGACATTGACAAATTATTTTTAATTTTGGAAATATATTATATAAATAGATACCATAATTATATGATATGCATCTCGGTATCGAACGTCTTACGTAATGTTTGAACTAATTGGCAAATTCATTTTCTAATTTTTCGTTGATCCTATCATCAGTAATGTTTGGTAGGAGACGTTGAATGCTCTTCGTGTAAATACTACATATAATTTTACACAATTAAGGAAAAAAGTATTAGTACATTTATATATATGTATAAATTGACATTATAAAATTGAACGAGGTATTCATACCTAACATATTCTTCGACCTCCTCACAATTTAGCAACACGTATATCCTTGGAGGGAAGATCAGTTCCAGTTGACACAATATTAACATAATGTCACGTTCAAGTCGACTCATATCTTCGGTGCGAATGATTGTTGATGTGAGATCCTTGAAAAACAAACTCAATTCGGTTAGAGACTTCCACACGTTCGGAGGAAGCAGTGCACGAAATGTTATTGGTATCAACCTCTGCATGAATACATCTTGTCGACGCAACGCCCCAAGTTTGATGCGTACCCATCTGAAAATCGAAGAGATTTAACCCAATCGCAAACTGCAGCTTTCGACGGCTTATTAAGTGTGTAACAGGCTTTAGGACACTTTCCTAACCCATCTGGCACCAACTCTGAGCGATTACAATACTCATTCAACTCTTCCCTAGATTTATTCGTGTCCTTGGTCTTCCCTTTGACATTCATCACCGTATTGAAAATATTGTCAAACATATTTTTTTCGATGTGCATAACATCTAAATTGTGACGAATTAGATTTGTCCTCCAATATGGGAGATCCCAGAAAATGCTTCGTTTTCTCCAACCAGACGTTCGAGATATTTGCGCATTAACGAGTGTTGCATTCAGTTCATTGACTTTCAGAAGCCCCAATCTTTCTATTTCTACCAAAACTCCTATCCCTGAGCGCACTTCCGGCGGTGGAGTCTCGACAGATCTTCTTTTTCGAAATCATTGTTTATCTTTTCGAAAAAGGTGATCATGCTCAAGGAATTTTGGATGATTTTCGAACCACGATTGCTTCCCACTGCACTTAAGAGTGAAGGCGTATGACCGTTCTATATAGTAAGGACAAGCTTTTTGACCGGTCGTACTCCATCCGGACAACATAGAATACACAGGGAAATCACTGATTGACCGCAAAGGAGCTACTCGCAATTGAAAATTTCGTTTCTTAGATATATCGTACGAGGGAGCCCCAACTGTCCACAACTTATTTAATTCGGCGATTAGAGGTTGCAAAAACACATCAAGTTTGTCTTTTGGATTCTTTGGCCCTGGTACAAGAACGCTCAGGAACATGAATTGTTCTTTCATGCACATCCAAGGAGGCAAGTTGTAGGGTGTAACTATGACGGGCCAAGATGAGTATTGTGCTCCAAAACTTCCAAATGGTTGAAAACCATCTGTACAAAGACCCAATCTCACGTTTCGACATTCAGCCACAAAGCTTGGATGAGTCTCATTGAAATGTTTCCAAGCTTTTGAGTCGGATGGGTGGCGCATAACATTGTCTTCAACCACGTGTTTAGCATGCCATCTCATATCTTTCGCTGTGGCATTAGATGCGTACAACCTCTGCAGACGAGGAGTTAATGGAAAATAGTACATCTTCTTGTACGCGACATGAGCCTTCTGCGTTTTTTTTTTCGTGAGGAATAGGTTTAAACCGAGGTTCATTGCAGAATTTGCTGTTGGGATTTGATGGTACCATCGCGCAGCGGAAAACAAAATTTTTTTAAAGAAAAGTAATTTGAATCGTAATCAAATTGACGACGTCCCATTTTAAATTTCAATTAATTCAAACAATACTTTAATAACTATATAAATGAAATAATTCGATTTTCGTAAAATCGAACGACCATGAATTTCTATTTAATATATTAAATATATACATAACAATTATATATATATTAATATATTAATTATATATACAATTATAATTAATTATACATATCACAAACATACATATATACATAATATATATACTAATCATGCACATATATATATGTTACAGCATGCATGCATGCATCTTCTAATACTTATATACATATCATATACAGTAGGCATGTATATATATATTACTAATATACTCATGTATATATATACCAAGTACAGCACAAATACATATATAATACATAGTACTCATGCACCTTAATTATATATATATATACTTCAGCATATAACATATATATATATATTTATCAAACACATACATAATATATATTTATATTAGCTGCATGCAACTATACTTAAACCATATATATAATACACAACACACTATTATATATATCATATATATATAACTCGGCACTCAAGTACTCTCCACCACGATCAAATCGTAGTTTCTTTATACGTCACCCGAGTTGGTTTTCTACTTCGTGTCTAAAATCTTTGAACCTTTCAAAAGTCTCAGACTTGTACTTCATTAAGTACACAAACCCGTACCTAGAGTAATCGTCGGTAAAGGTGACGAAGTAGCTATAACCACCCCTAGCACTAAAACTTAGTGGGCCACAAACGTCTGTATGGATCAAATCCAATAGACCTTCAGCACGTTCCATCTGTCCTTTATAAGGCGACTTGGTCATCTTTCCTTTAAGACAAGACTCACAAGTCCCAAGTGACTTCACATCCTCCAAGGAGAACAATCCATCACGAGCGAACTCGTTCATCCTTCTCAAGGAAATATGACCCAATCTAGCGTGCCAAAGTTGTGCCGGGTTTAGATTATCATTTTTACGTTTTGCTGAAATAGTGTTAATCGGTATTTCATTAAGATTTAATTCATTTAAGTTGTTAACTAGTTGTCCTTTACATATTACCTTATTATTCTTCTGTATCAAGCAAACATAACTTCCAAATACAAAAGAAAAACCTTCAGAATCCAAAACAGGAATAGAAATAAGGTTTCGAATAAGAGTCGGTACATAAAGACAATTGTTCAAACAACTTGATAATCAGAATTCAAAATAGAAAGATAAACAGTCCCAATGGCTTCGGCAGCAACTCTTGCTCCGTTGCCCATCCTTAGGTAGGTCTCTCCTACATCAAGTCTTCGGCTTCTTGCCATTAGCTGCAAATCATTACAAAGATGTGAGCCACAACCGGTATCCAATACCCAAGATGAAGAATCAACGGAACAAGTTTACTTCAATGAAATACATACCTTTCTCAGAACGCTTCTGGTCAAGATAATCTTTGCAGTTGCGGCGCCAGTGGCCCGGTTTTCCACAATGGTGACAAACGTCATCAGC
>BMAC01001195.1:229057-239549 GCA_014905375.1 Phtheirospermum japonicum | reverse complement strand
CTTCAAGCTCTTATGGTCGGTGAAAATCTCACACTTGCCTCCATACAAGTAGTGTCTCCAGATCTTCAAAGTATGAACTACGGCCGCGAGTTCCAAATCATGCGTAGGGTAGTTCATCTCATGGGTTTTGAGTTGTCGTGGCGCATAAGCCACTACTTTCCCATGTTGCATCAAGACACAACCCAAACCTAGTTTCGACGCATCACTAAAAATAACGAAGTCCTTCATTGGGTCGGGAATTGTCAAGACGGGTGCGGAAGTGAGTCTTTTCTTCAGCTCTTGAAAACTTTCCTCGCACTTCGTGCTCCAAACAAACTTTTCCCTTTTTCTTGTAAGTCGAGTCATCGACACAGCTATCCTTGAAAATCCTTCGATAAATCTCCGATAGTAGCCTACTAGACCCAGAAAACTGCGAACTTCACTCGCATTTGTGGGGGTGGCCCATCCATTAATAGCTTCAACCTTAGATGCATCTACTTCTATCCCTTGAGCAGTGATGATGTGACCAAGGAACACAACTCGGTCCATCCAAAACTCACACTTACTGAATTTCGCATACAACTTCTCCTTGCGAAGTGTTCCCAACACTATTCGTAAGTGTTCTTTGTGCTCTTCTTGACTCTTTGAAAAGATCAAGATATCATTGATAAAGACTATGACGAACTTATCCAAGTAGGGGTGGAAAACCCTATTCATCAAGTCCATGAACACTGCTGGAGCATTGCTTAGCCCGAAGGGCATCACAACGAACTCATAGTGTCCATATCTCGTTCTAAAGGCCGTCTTTGGGATGTCACTCTCTTTGATCTTCAACTGATGATAACCCGACCTTAAGTCGATCTTAGAGAAGACACTTGCTCCTTTTAATTGATCAAATAAGTCTTTAATACGAGGTAACGGGTACTTGTTCTTTATTGTGAGTCGATTAAGTTCTCTATAATCGATACACATTCTCATTGACCCATCTTTCTTCTTAACAAAGAGGACCGGTGCTCCCCACGGTGAAACACTCAGTCGGACAAAACCTAAATCCAACAACTCTTGGATTTGTGCCTTTAGTTCTTGAAGTTCCTTCAGCGCCATCCTGTATGGTGCCTTTGAGATAAGTGCTGCCCCTGGTGTCAAACCAATTGTGAACTCGACTTGACGACTGGGCGGTAATCCTGGTAACTCTTCCGGAAAAACGTCCTTAAAATCTCGAACGATGGGCACTTCGTGCGGTGTCACCTCGACCGCTGGATTGCTCACCAAACTCACCAGGAAACCTTGGCATCTCTCCTTCTTCAACAGCTTCATGGCCTTCATTGCCGTTATCACTTGTGGCACCGTCTTGGTCTTGGCTCCAAAGAACTTTATCTCTCCACCTTCTGGGAGTTTGAAAGTTATTTCTCTTTCGAGACATTGTATCTTCGCTTGATATTTCGTGAGCCAGTTCATTCCCAATATCAAGTCAAAATCTCTCATTTCGATCACACACAAGTCAGCCTTGAGATTCTTTCCTCCTACATCGATCTTCACTCCCTTATCCATCGAGTTCGTGACCATTACGTCTCCGGATGGTAAACCAACTTCTAAGGGTTCCTCTACTCTAGTTCTCTTAACTTCAGTTAAATTATGAAATTTCTTCGACAAAAAAGAGTGCGAAGCACCCGTATCAAAAAGCACAAAAGCAGGAATTCCCGAGACAGTCAACATACCTGTTATAACTCCAGGGTTCTCTTCAGCCTCATTGCGTGCCATGGCATACATTCGAGCATTTCCTCCAGTAGCCGGTCCTGGCCTTGGCACTCCGCCGCCTTGTTGCCGTTGACCAAACACGGTGCAGAAACGCCGTATGCCCACTCTGACGGCAGCGATAACACTTTCCTTGCCTCAGAAGGCATTCACCAAAATGTCTCTTACCGCAACTTTTGGCACATGGGCTTGTTGTCCATCCCTTGCTGAAAGTTCCCGCCACCAGTTTTCTGCTGCTTGGCATGGTTGGAACTTCCTCCTACCCACTTCCTCTTGTCTACTGAAGCCGTGGGTTTAGACTTCACCTCATCCATTCCAAGACTTGACTCCACGTCTTGGCTCTTTTAACCATCTCCGAGTAAGGAAGGTCGCCTTGTGCTGATAAGATACCCGCTAGTTGAGCCCTCAAACCTCTTTTGAACCTCAACAATTTCTTCAAATCGGTGTCCACCAGGTGTGTAGCGAAACGGCTCAACTGGTTAAACTTCCTCTCATATTCAGTGACCGTCAAGTTTCCTTGTTTGAGATTCAGGAATTCGGTCTCCTTCTGATCGCGATATGAGCGCGGGAAAAACTTCTCCATAACCACCATCTTAAACTTGTTCCAAGTGAAGGCGTCTCGCTCCGCCTCTGAACAGGTTCTCCAATAACCTTCCCACCAGTGGTCAGCATCTTCAGTTAGCTGAAAAGTAGCGCACGTGACCTTCTGCACGTCGTCACATGCTATCATTCGAAAGATTCTTTTGAGTGACCGAAACCACTCTTCCACTACATCTGGTCTATCTCTCCCGTTGAAGGTTGGTGGTCGGTACTGGCGGAATTGGTCCACTGCTCTCGAGTTGTTGCCTCTGTTCCCCAAACCGTTATCTTGAAGGCGTTGGAAGAAGTTGGTGAAAACCGTATCCATAGCCTCAACGGTCGTTTGGTCGAAGTGGGGTGGGTTTTATTTATTAACCCTGTTTTCGCTTCTTCTTCCTCGGTTTGACGCCATATCCTAATATCATCAAAGCGTTTACTTGGTTAATTACGAGGTATCAATCTAAATATACGTCGTAAGATTGCATCTTCTTTGTCCAAGAGCCACAAATGATATTTGGTCAACAACAATGACCCACCCGTGTCTACCTCTGAAAAGTCGTAACTAATGAAAGTCTCCATTCCTTGGAGAGCAATCATACCCATAGCATCAACAACCATTCCCAATACAACACATTCACATCAAAAGCATCATCAGCCATTTCCAAAACAATACAATCATAACCAAAGTATAAACATCCATACCCAATACAATGCAGTTATGAATTAACATGGAATTTAAATAAATGATTAAACAATTATAATGAACTTTGGTACCTTGAGGATATCGACGAATGTTCAACGAGGAGGAATGAAGATTATTTAAGTAACCCAAATATTTATTTTATAAACTTTTTGATTTTCAAAAACGAAACGAGTCTACAGAACGAATCAAAACCTTGGCTCTGATACCACCTTTATAATGCCCCGATTTCACTTTAGTCAAAATAGGATTTATATTTAAGAAAAATATGACGAAACCTTGGCGTCACAATAAATGTCAAGACTTTCAAACTTTACGCAGCGGAAATAATCATAATATAAATAATCAAATCACCATCAAAGGAAATTTATAATTAAAAACACTTCTTTATGTCTAGTTCAACCCTTATTTAAAACAATGAAACGAGATTTAAAACATAAAATCAACATCAAGACTTTTCATTCCCCTCCTTGTTTCCCTTTCAGTCGATATCTTCATTTGTATCTAAAAAACACGTCGTTGATTTGGGATGAGCTCAACGTACTCAATAGTTACACCGACATACCTCATGCAAAATTATACAACTCACAAATAGCACAATTAACCATAGAATTCATAATTTTAACGTAGAAAACAGTTGACTGCAGCTAAAACGCGGCGGGTTTCCCCGATGACCCTTTTCCCCGGTCATAGGCACTTAAGGCCCCTGGTTTTAATCATTGGATATAGCACGCTGGGATAAACCCAATGACCCRTTTCCCRGGTCASGGACAACTTTTGCGGRCCACGGCTATATTAATTTATAAACATAGAATTTCATGATGCACATTGCACATAGATTTGAGCACATAGAATTTAACACAAGACAAGTCGGTGGTCCCTACCTCGTAAAAACGTCGTGGAAAATCGAGTGGTATGCACGTAGTTGAAATCCTAAGTCCCCTTAATGCTCCTCACCTAATCAATTAGAAAGTATATTTAAATTAGTATATTTCATATTTAAAATAGTAATCATAATAATAATAGTAATAATAATAATAACAAAATAGATGATAATAATAATAATAATAATAATAATAATAATAATAATAATAATAATAATAATAATAATAATAATAATAATATTAATAATAATAAAATTTGACTGAAAGTTTTTTATAAAATGTGTTTTTGGGGCTGGATTGGGGTTTCTAATAAATCGAAGGGCTGTATTTAGGGGCTTAATGGTAAAATTGAGGGTTCAATTGAAAAGGTGGCAAAAGGCTGGGGATCAATTTATAACTTTCTGAAAAGATGGGCTGGGTATAAAAAGGATAAACCCAGCCCTTAATCCCTAAACCATCCTCTCGTCAAAGCCAGTCTGCCCAATTTCTTTTCTTTCTCCCCAAAATCACAAAAGGCGCAGCAATGCCTATCGGACGGCAACCCTTCCCCCTTCCTCGGACGGCGGCGACAGCAGCAATTGATCTAGGCGGCGCTCAGGTGTAGCCATCTCTCTCTCTCTCTCTCTCTCTCTGAGGTCAGTTGGGTTCCAGGTTGTTCGGGGCTGGGTCTGTGACAGTGGTTGGGGGTTTGGCAATGGCTGCAGGAAATGGCGAGGCGGCGGCGCCTCGGCTATGGGTCAGCGGCAGTGGTTCGGCGTTGGAGGCTGTTGGGTGGCAGGTCGGCAGTCGATGTGGGCTGGTTCTCGTGGGTGGTTTGTCGTCGAAGTTCTTCGGGTCTCGGGTGTCTGTGGTTGGCTGTGGTTTTGTGTGGCGGCGATAATGGGTGGCTGTGGTGGTATTGAAAACGTGGGCCGCTGGTGTGGCGCGATTCGTCGCAGCAAAGTCGGGCTGGGGATAAACGATGGGTTGTTGGGTCTCGCCAAAATTCGGGACTCGGCCGATTTGGGCGACCGAGCGGCGTACAGGTTTACGGGCATGGGTTTGGTGATGGTGGTTTGGCCGGGTCTCGACGACTGGTGGTTGTTGAATTTTGATTGTTCGGGCCGGTAGTCGGGGGTTTGGATTTCAGGGCCGCTGCTAATCCGGGTTTTGGGTTGACGTGGGTTTTGGGTCGTTTCGGGTTTGGGTGGTTTCGGACGTCGATTTGGTTGGTTCGATATGGTGACTCGGGCCTGGAAGGCAGCACGACGACGAGTTGCAGTTCGGGCTTTTGAATTTCGGGTCTCGTTCGGGTCATGGCAGTTTGGGTTGGTGACGGAAGTCGGGCCGTTCGGGTGGTGTTTTCATGGCGGTTGAGGCTGCTGTGGTTCACCGGCGGCTGAAAGTTGGGGGTGATGATAGTTGATGGATTTGGATGGAAACGTATGGGGATTGATGGCTTTGTACGGTTCTTTGAAAAACATAATTTAGAAACACAGGATTGGTGTTTGTTACCTGTTGACTGCGGCTGTGATGCGGCTGTGATCTGTAGAATTGAAAGTTGTAAGGGTTGAAGGTGATTAGGAACGGCTGAAGAAAAAGAAAGGAATTTTGCTTATAAACCAAAGATTCTTTTTAATTTAGGAAAGTTAGGGTAGAGTCATGTGGGCTCGGTTTGTTGTTGGGCTCGTTTCTAAAGTCCAAAAGGAGTCAACCCAACTGACGACTTTAGTTTAAATCAATTAATTCCGTGAACGGCCCAATAGTATTTTAAATTATAAAAAGAATAATTATGATATAAATAAATTATAATAATCTTAGTAATCGAGAATATTTCGTAGACGACTTAATAGTAATTTAAATAAATAATTAAATTACTAAATAATTATAATAATTTGTTAGAAGTTGATATTATAATTTTATTTGAAAACGAACTATAATTTCGTTTAAATAGAATTCTTATATTATTTAAAACTAAAATAGGAATTCGTTTATGGCGACGAGCGCGGGACTAGAATTATATATATATATATATTTTTTAATGTATGATGATAAATAAATAAATAAATAATGTATTGGACGTATGGATGTTACATGAAGTCACGGTGAGGTCTGGGTCTTAAGGATTAATGTTGTACGCTATACCATAGAAATCATCTACTCGATGAGTGGGAACCACTTAGAGATTTCTAGGTGAGGGAGTTAAGTGAACTCGTCTTATGAGCACCTACTTATGTATGTCGATGTCCACA
Organism: Phtheirospermum japonicum; assembly: GCA_014905375.1. Classification (NCBI taxonomy): domain Eukaryota; kingdom Viridiplantae; phylum Streptophyta; class Magnoliopsida; order Lamiales; family Orobanchaceae; genus Phtheirospermum; species Phtheirospermum japonicum. Next base: position 233,421 of record BMAC01001195.1, on the reverse strand, counting down.
CACCGTGACCGATGAGATGCGGTCCACATACACTAAGTACTAGTCTTAACGGGAAAGGCCTGTATCCTCATTATGGCGTAACCCTTTGAATAGGAACAAGTTCGATGAGTTACATTACGTGATGGATTATCTCACGGTTCTGCTAGACCAATCCACCGTAATACAGTAACTTCATCAGGACCATACCTATGCAACTAGCATGGGATAAAAGATATGGAATGCCAATAAGTATAAAAGATATTATTACGAATAAAAACCGATTGTGTTACAAGAGAATGGTCCGACCACAGCCACAAGTTAGCTTGTTGGTCACCTTATTCTAACATTTGCAACTTGTCAAATCAGAATCGTCTCTCCAGTAGAGCATACAATCATTCTTGCAGCAGTCTATCTTCTCGACCGGTAAGCCCATACCCCTTAACAACTTCTTACTGTTGTAGAAGTTATCGGGTACGAGATTGTCTTTCAGTACAATCTCCTTGATTAATTCACTCAACTGATCATAACACTTTTGAGACATGTGATTCTTTGATTTCAAATTCATGAGATGGGAAACTAATGAAAAAAGAGTATGTGCCTCGCACCCCAGATACAATGGTTGATGTCCAGCTTTCAACATGTCGTAAAATTTTTTAGCCTCAGCGTTCGGCGACTCTTCCATATCGGCCACCATGTCGGAATCGGGACCAGCTGCATCTTGAACCATATTAATGTACGCGTTTGATGATTCTTCAGAAGGGATGTAAGAGGGTCCTCCAGCATGAAAGTCTTGATGGCGTCCAGAGGTGGCGAGCCGGGTTTCTCCGTGGTAAATCCATCTATAGTAATTCGGCACGAACCCGTGTTTCACCAGGAGGTACTTAATCTCATCAACGTCTAGGTAACCACTATTCCTACATCTGCTACGATTACAAGGACATTTCAGTCTTTGTCCGTCCTTTTGAGCGGAATGTGCTTGCGCAAATTTAATAAAACTCTCAACCCCATCCACGAGTTGTGAGGATAAATAGCCGTTGTTGATTCCCTCGTACATCCAACTACGATTGGAACTCATCCTAACATTATACGGTTGTCATATTAATTTATCAAAAATTGGGCAACATGAGGGGTGGCTAGAGAATGATTGAAATTTTTGGTAAGACCCTATCCCATTCGAGAACGTGATTTTCATGTAATAAAGCATCTTAGTATATAAATTTTTGTTGACTAAAAATTTCGGCAGCATCTCCCTTTAGTTCTCTAAGTACACATATATTGTAGTACACCCGAGAACATAAGAGAGATATTGAACCGAAATCTATGTAATCAACAAAATAAACATATAGATAAGATAAGTCATATTACAATCACGCTCTCAAACTGTCCAAAGAAGTGGAAAATTCGGGATTTAGTATCAAATTCTATATTCGACACTAAATCTCAAACGATTTTAAGGTATATTGTTTGAGTGTAGATAGAAAGATTGTATTTCGGATCGAAACTATTTTAAACCCCGTTATTGGAGGGACGAAACCTCCCCGACCGGCGTCATCAACCACGTCAAAAAAGACGTATACATTAACTGATAAATCACATCATTTCAATAATATCTACAAAATATATATTTTACACACAACATGCATGTACCGATCACCACGGTATTTTACCACCACAATCACAAACAATTTAAAACATTTTGAATACCACCGTCATATTTTAAAATAATTTTAAAAATCGTTATTGGAGGGACGGAACCTCCCGGCCGGCACCGTACACCACGTCATCACCGACGTCCTCCCAGACCAATCACAACATCAAGCACTCACATTCAAACCATAACAATAGACGCACAGAAACATTATATTAACATGCATGTACCGATCACCACGGTATTTCACCACCATCGTAGAATACACTTTAATGATAATTGCATAACTATTCATAAAATAAACCATAATTAGGTAATTATTCATAAATTTAACCCTAATTACTTGATTATTCCTAAATTGAACCCTAATTACATGATTATTGCTAAATTGAACCCTAATTACGTGATTATTTCTAAATTGAACCCTAATTGGGAAATTATTTCTAAATTGAACCCTAATTATGTGATTATTCTAAAATTGATCCCCAATTAGGTAATTATTCCTAAACTGAACCCTAATTACTTGATTATTCCTAAATGGAACCCTAATTTTGTAATTATTCCTAAATTGAACCCTAATTACGTGATTATTCTTAAATTGAACCTAATTAGGTAATTATTCCTAAATTGAACCCTAATTAGATAATTATTCTAAATTGAACCCTAATTACTTGATTATTCCTAAATTGAACCTTAATTACTTGATTATTCCTAAATGGAACCCTAATTTTGTAATTATTCCTAAATTGAACCCTAATTTATATCTATGACCTTAATTACATCCTAAATGGAACCCTAATTTATGTACTTATTCCTAAATCGAACCCTAATTACTTAGTTATTCCTACATTTAACCCTAATCCTTACACCTAACCCTAAATTTGAGTCCTAATTCAAAAATTATAATTACAAAAACAAAAATAAATGAATATATACAAAATTATAATTATACATTAAAAATTAAAATAAAGAATTCAATAAATATACAAAAAAAAAAAACATAAGCAACTTACCTTGGCGATGGAGACGCTGGCGGAGGCGGCGGTGGCTCGACGGCACTGGCTGCGGTGGCTCGACGGCGCTGGTTGTAGTGGCTCAACGGTGGATGGCGAAGGGGCGACCTACGGACACGGCGGTGGTGAAGCTTCGAGCGAGTGGCAGCTGTGGAGAGTGGCGGCAAGCTGTGACTTGAGGGCGGCGACGAAGGCGGCGGCGGTGGCTCAACGGTAGGCGGCAGAGTTGGCTCTTTTTTTTTCATCTTTTTTTTCTTTCTTTCTGCTGCTGCTGCGCATAGTGAGAATAGCAGGCTTGCCCGTTGGTCTAATTAAGGCAAATTTCCGAGGGCATACAGGCCCCTCGGAAAACAGAGGGAATTAATCCCCTCGGTTTTTAAGATATTTTTTTTATTTTTTAAATAATTGAAAAACTGAGGGAATGGATTCCATCGGTTTCAAACCGAATGACTAACCTTTCCCTCGGTTTTGAAACCGAGGGAAATTCATTCCCTCGGTTTTTTCTATCTTTTTGAAAAAAAAATCCGAAAAAAATAGAAAACGCGTAGTTATCGATCGACGCAGCCTCGTGGTTTCGAGACGCCCAGACACACCCCTCCCTGCCCCGATCGTAAATTCTAGGGTTTTGTTTCCATTTTTACTAATTTTTCTATTTCTTCGAGTTTTATTTATCATTTTTCATTTAAAATTAAAAAAAAAAATAGAAAACACTTACTAAACGATCGACGCCGAGACGCACCTCTCCCCGCCGGCTCTGCTCGTAAATTATTGGGTTTTCTTTCAATTTTTTACTAATTTTTCTATTTTTTTGAGTTTTTTTCCATTTTTTATTTAAAATCCGAAAAAAATAGAAAACGCGTAGTTATCGATCGACGCCCGATCCTCGTGGTTCCACGACATTGAGACGCACCCCTCTTCGCCCACTCGGCAAAATCACAATGCTTCGTCGTTTCGCATTTCCAACCAAAGGAGTTGATCGATCGATCGTATCTTGTTGTTGGTCGAATTACACGACACGTGTGGATACGCACATGCTCGTTGATATTTTTCGATCGTAATTGGGTCAAAACCACCCCCACGTGACTAAGATGATAGGATTTATTTCAATTTTTACGGTTTTTCTATTTTTTTTCTTATTTTTTTATTTTTTAAATAATTGGCAAAAATCGAGGGATTGGATTTCCCTCGGTTTCAAACGAGGGAAGGGCGAGTCCCTCGGTTTGAAACCCAGGGCAAGCTAAGTCCCTCGGTTTGAAACCGAGGGAAAACCAAGTCCCTCGGTTTGGGTCAATTTTTTAAAAAAATAAAAAAATTCAAAAAAAAAAGAAAAATGCGTAGTTATCGATCGACGCCTGACCCTCGTGGTTCCAGGACGCCGAGCCAAACCCCTCCCCTCCCAGTTCGTAAATTGGTTGGGTTTTGTTTTCAATTTTTTACTAAGTATTCCTATTTTTTGAGTTTTTTTTCATTTTTTATTTAAAATCCAAAAAAGATTAGACGCGTAGTTATCGGTCGACGCCCGACCCCTCTTGATTCCATGAGCCGAGACGTGCCCCTTTGCCTCCTCAGAAAAATCACAACGCTTCGTCAGCTTCGTGTTTCAAACTGAAGGAGTTGGACGCTTCGATCGTATCTTGTTGTTGGTCCAGAATTACACCGACACGTGTGAAATACGCACGTGATCGTTGATACTTTTCGATCAAAAATCGGTCAAAACCACCCCC
>BMAC01001195.1:193465-206138 GCA_014905375.1 Phtheirospermum japonicum | reverse complement strand
GATGGCACGATTTCCCGTATACAAGGCGATAGGGGCTCATTCCGAGAACCGTCTTGTGAGCCATGCGGATGGCCCACAAGGCATCCACGAGCTTTGTTGACCAATCTTTCCGTTTCGGTTGCACGGTCTTCTCAAGAATGTTCTTGATTTGACGGTTGCTCGTCTCGACTTGACCTCCGTTTGAGGATGGTATGGCGTGGATACCTTATGAACGACCCCATAGTTTTTCAACACCCTTTCAAGTAACTTGTTGTTGAAGTGTTTGCCGCCGTCACTAATAATCACCCTCGGAACTCCGAATCGGCTAAAAATGTTGCTCCGCACAAACTTCACCACGGTGTCGCCATCGTTCCTCCTCGTCGGGATTGCCTCGATCCATTTAGAAACGTAATCAACTCCAACCAAAATGTATTCGAAATCATGAGACTTCGGAAAGGGGGCCCATGAAGTCGATCCCCCACACGTCGAATATCTCCACGGCCAATTATACGTCATTGGCATCTCGTTCCTTTTTCCTATACTTCCGGTCCTTTGGGCATCGATCACACTTTTGGCAATGGTCGTGGGCATCCTTGAAAGGCTAGGCCAATAGAAACCCGATTGAAGAACCTTGTAAGCGGTCTTTTGCCCGCCGAAATGTCCCCCGACTAGGTGATCGTGGCACTTCGTCAAAATTTCCCCTTTCTCCTCGTCCAGAATACACCGCCTCAACATACCATCTTTTCCAATCTTGTACATGTGAGGGTCATCCCAATAATACCCTCGGCACGTGGAGAGAAACCTCCTTTTCTCATGATGAGATAGGTCCGGGCGGAGTGCTTCGCTAGCAAGGTAGTTGGCAATGTCGGCATACCACGGCGCGGCGGATACAACGAATAAATTCTCGTGCGCAAGGTTTTCTCCAATGAGCTTTCTCTCTCCGAATTGGACCTCTAAACGAGAGAGATGGTCGGCGACAACGTTCTCGCACCCCTTCCGATCCTTGATCTCCACATCGAACTCTTGAAGCAAGAGTATCCATCGGATTAGCCTCGGCTTCGCTTGAGGCTTGTTGAAGAGATATCGCAATGCCGCATGATCACTATGCACAATAACCCTCGAACCAATGATGTAGGCTCGAAACTTTTCAAGCGAGAAAATTACGGCGAGGAGCTCTTTTTCGGTAGTTGTGTAGTTCTTTTGGGCGTCGTTGAGCATGAGACTTGCGTAATAGACGACCCGAAGAAGCTTGTCCACTCTTTGCCCCAAGACGGCTCCCACCGCTTCGTTCGATGCGTCGCACATTATTTCGAACGGGAGAGACCAATCCGGGGCCACCACCACGGGAGCCGAGGTCAAACTTTCCTTCAATGAATTGAACGCCAAACGACAAGCATCGTCAAACACAAATGGGACATCGGTACTAAGCAAATGGCACAAGGGACGGCTAAGCTTTGAGAAATCCTTGATGAACCGTCTATAGAACCCCGCATGGCCAAGAAAACTACGAACTCCCTTCACGTTGATTGGAGGTGGGAGTTTCTCGATCACGTCGACCTTTGCCTTGTCAACTTCGATTCCCTTGGACGACACCACATGCCCCAAAACTATCCCACTTCTCACCATGAAGTGGCTCTTCTCCCAACTCAAGGTGAGGTTACTTTTGACACACCTCTCCAAAACACTCGCCAAGCGATCAAGACATTCATCGAACGAGGAGCCGTAGATGGAAAAATCGTCCATAAAAACCTCCATATATTTGTCGATCATATCGGAGAATATAGATAGCATACACCGTTGGAAAGTGGCGGTGCGTTGCATAACCCGAAGGGCATTCGTCGGAACGCGTATGTGCCAAAGGGGCACGTTAACGTCGTTTTGGATTGGTCCTCCGGCGAGATGGCAATTTGGTAATATCCGGATAACCCATCGAGGAAACAATACGAGTGGTGCCCCGCGAGCTTGTCTAACATTTGGTCAATGAACGGTAGAGGGAAGTGATCCTTCTTGGTGGCGGCATTAAGTTTTCGGAAATCTATACACATCCGCCATCCGATGATAGCGCGAGTCGGCATGAGCTCACCATGGTCGTTCTCAATTACGGTAATTCCACTCTGTTGACGGTCGGCGTTGTCCCGAGGAGGATCCGAGCTCCCACCCAATATTTATACTAGGTGGACGCTGATCAGGAGAATCGGTGAGCGGACTCACGGAAGGCTGCCGATCCGAGCGTGCAATGTCACTTGGGGCTCCTATACGCCCGAGTTCTGGCCCGTGCGGCCGAATTAAAGTCGCCGCATGTTGCCGGCCTGGACGCGCGGAACTCGCTGAAGACATCCACCGCAACGCCGCCGAGCTCTGGGCCCGCGCAGCCGAACTAAAACTCGCCGCATGTGGCCAGCCTGAACGAGCGGGGACTCGCCGAGGATGCCCGCGCCACGCTGCCGAGCTCAGGCCGCGCAGCCGAACTGAACTCGCCGCATGTGGTCGGCCTGAACGAGCGGGGACTCGCCGAGGATGCCCGCGCCATGCTGCCGAGCTCTGGCCCGCGCAGCCGAACTAAACTCGCCGCATGTGGCCGCCCTGAACGAGCGGGACTCGCCGAGGATGCCCGCGCCACGCTGCCGAGCTCAGGCCGCGCAGCCGAACTGAACTCGCCGCATGTGGTCGGCCTGAACGAGCGGGACTCGCTGAGGATGCCCGTGCCATGCTGCCGAGCTCAGGCCGCGCAGCCGAACTAAACTCGCCGCATGTGGCCGGCCTGAACGAGCGGGACTCGCCGAGGATGCCCGCGCCACGCTGCCGAGCTCAGGCCGCGCAGCCGAACTGAACTCGCCGCATGTGGCCGGCCTGAACGAGCGGGACTCGCCGAGAATGCCCGCGCCACGCTGCCGAGTTCAGGCCCGAACCCAGGCCGCGCAGCCGAACTGGACTCCCTGGCACGAGGCCGGCCTGGGACGCGCGGGATTCGCCGAGGATCCTCGTGCCATGCTGACCGAACCTAGGCCCGCGCAGCCGAGCTGAACTCACTGCATGAGGTCGGCCTGGACGCGCGGGATTCGCCGAGGACGTCCACGCCATACTGCCGAGCTCGGGTGCACCCTGCCGACCTGGACTCGTGAAGTGTATGCCGAGCTCAGGACCGCCCTGCCGACCTGTATCCGCAGCATGCTGCTGGGCTCGGTAGTCCGCCGAGCAGGATTCTGACCTGGGAACGTCGACCTGAGAGATGTCAAGGAGGATGGATTCCTCATAAGGACTTTCCCATTTTGGAAAATAGCTGAGGTCGGCATTAAGTCGGTGGAAATGTCTGAGGTCGGCACTGAGGCGGTGGATATGAGAATAGATATTTTCAGAGTGACCAATGAGAGAGTGCCAGGTGTTTAATTAGGGTTTTGATGGAAAACTATAAATAGCATCTCCAAGAGAGAGAGAAGCGATCCCAATTGGGAGAGAGAGAAACATAGAGAGCTTTAGAGAGAGAAAGCTTGTATTTCAAGGTCAAGTACCTGTAAAAAGGGTTCGGTTAAGGCCGATCCGAACTGATTTTTGAGGAATAAAAGTTAAGCACTTTTTCCCACTCGTTCCTGCTATCTTATTGCTGTTCTTCTTTCTATTTTTGGTTTGGTATTGGTTGTGTTACTCTTAACATAAACACACTCTTCTTTGGTACCATGTGCACCGGGCTCACCCACTCACTATCTCCAATTGGAAAAATTAGACCCTCGGCTACGAGCTTTAGGATCTCACCTTTCACCACCTCCATCGAATTCGGGTTCAACCGACGTTGGCACTCTCTTGTTGGTTTTGCCCCGTCTTCAAGGACAATACGATGCATACACGTGGAGGGGCCTTATCCCCTTAATATCGCCAAGGCTCCACCCTATCACCTTCTTATTCTTATTCAATACTTCCACCAATTGTGCCTCTTCACGCTCGGAAAGCTCGGCAAAGATAATCACGGGCTTTGATCCTCCCTCTTCCAAATACACGTACTTAAGATGGCTCGGAAGGGTCTTGAGTTCCGATTTTGGTGTAATGGTTTGTTCCGCACTCGCGATCTCCAATATCTCCATCACCCCCTTCGATTGAAGCTCTTTCCACTCGTCGTCCTCAACGACCTCATCCACAAGTCCCATGAAGGCTTCCTCAACCAACTCTTCTATCGGATCAATCATCGAGCAATCGGCTTGAAAAGATGAAGGGGGAACAACTCCCAAGTCATGGATCGAAAAATTAACCGTGTCCCCCAAAACCGAGAACGACAACTTTCCATTCTTAACATCGATCAAGGTGTTTGTAGTCGCCATGAACGGTCGCCCTAGTAAGATTGTGTGATCTCGTCCCTTCATTGCTCACCTCCCCGACATCCAAAATGATGAAATCCACGGGCACTATGAGGTTTCCCCACTTGTACCAATACGTCTTCTACTACGCCCTTTGGATATCGGATCGATCGGTTCGGCCAATTGCAAGGACATTCTCGTCTCCTTGAGATCGCCCAACTCCAATTGTTTAAAGATGGAGTAGGGCATCAAATTGATTCCCGCGCCGAGGTCCAACATCCCTCGTGTTTCCTTTCCGTTCCCAAGGGTAATCTTGATGCAAAAGCTTCCCGGATCACTCTCTTTAGGTGGGAGAGGGTTGCTATAGATGATACTTGCCGCGTTCGATATACACACTTTCTCGTTATCCTCGAACCTTCGCTTCTTGGACGTCAATTCCTTGAAAAACTTGGCGTACGCGGGCACATTCCGGATTATGTCGAGCAAAGGGAGGTTAATGTTAACCTTCGATAGCATCTTGTACAACTCGAGAAATTGGTCGTCTTGTTTTGTCGGTCGAATACGACTCGGGTATGGAATCGGAGGTCGGTACAGTGTTGCGGATTTGTGGAGTCCTCTGGTAGTCTTGGTCTCCGTCGCCTCTCCGATTGAAGAAGACAAGGGTGAGCTAGGATCGGCTATGGGCTCGTTCGAGCCTTGCATGGTCGGATCTTGTTGGAATTGGGGTGAGGGCATTGAATCATTCTCGGGAAGAGCAACCTTGTTATCCACCAACTTTCCGCTTCGGAAAACCAAGTCCCTCGGTTTGGGTCAATTTTTTAAAAAATAAAAAAAATTCAAAAAAAAAAAGAAAATGCGTAGTTATCGATCGACGCCTGACCCTCGTGGTTCCAGGACGCCGAGCCAAACCCCTCCCCTCCCAGTTCGTAAATTGTTGGGTTTTGTTTTCATTTTTTACTAAGTATTCTATTTTTTGAGTTTTTTTTCATTTTTTATTTAAAATCCAAAAAGATTAGACGCGTAGTTATCGATCGACGCCCGACCCTCTTGATTCCATGAGCCGAGACGTGCCCCTTGCCTCCTCAGAAAAATCACAACGCTTCGTCGCTTCGTGTTTCAAACTGAAGGAGTTGGACCTTCGATCGTATCTTGTTGTTGGTCGAATTACACGACACGTGTGAATACGCACGTGATCGTTGATACTTTTCGATCAAAATCGGGTCAAAACCACCCCCACGTGCCTAAGATGATAGGATTTGTTTCAGTTTTACGGTTTTTCTATTGTTTTCTATTTTTTTAAATAATTTACAAAAACTGAGGGATTGGATTTCCCTCGGTTCCAAACCGGGCAATTTGGGTCATTTTTTTAAAAATTAAAAAAAATCTAGAAAAAATAGAAAACGCGTAGTTATCGATCGACGCCCGACCCTCGTGGTTCCGGGACGCCGAGAAGAACCCCTCCCTGCCCCGTTCGTAAATCCTTGGGGTTTGTTTCCATTTATTACTATTATTTTTTATTTTCTCGAGTTTTTTTTTTCATTTTTCATTTAAAATCGAAAAAATTAAAAAAACGCGTACTAAACGATCGACGCCCGAACCTCGTGGTTCCACGATGCGAGACGCACACCTCCCCGCCCCGTTCATAAATTCTTGGGTTTTGTTTCCATTTTTTACTAATTTTTCTATTTTTTTGAGTGTTTTTCCATTTTTATTAAAATCCGAAAAAAATAGAAATCGCGTAGTTATCGATCGACGCCCGAGCTCGTGGTTCCACGACACTGAGACGCACCCCTCCTCGCCCACTCGGCAAAATCACAATGCTTCGTCGTTTCGCATTTCCAACCAAAGGAGTTGATCGATCGATCGTATCTTGTTGTTGGTCGAATTACACGACACGTGTGGATATGCACATGCTCGTTGATATTTTTCGATCGAAATTGGGTCAAAAACAACCCCACGTGCCTAAGACTATAGGATTTGTTTTATTTTTACGGTTTTTCAATTTTTTTTAAATATATGGCAAAAGCCGAGGGATTGGATATCCCTCGGTTTCAAACTGAGGGAAGGGCGAGTCCCTCGGTTTAAAACCGTGGGAAAGCCACGTCCCTCGGTTTGAAACCGAGGGAAAGCCATGCCCCTCGGTTTGAAACCGAGGGAAAACAAAGTCCCTCGGTTTGGGTCAATTTTTTATAAAATAAAAAAAATCCGAGAAAAATAGAAAATGCGTAGTTATCGATTGACGCCCGACCCTCATAATTCCGGGACGCTGAGAAGAACCCCTCCCCGCCCCGTTCGTAAATCCTTGGGTTTTGTTTCCATTTTTTACAAAATTTTCTATTTTTTTGAGTTTTTTTTCCATTTTTTATTTAAAATCCGTAAAAATTAGAAAACGCGTAGTTATCGATCGACACCCGACCCTCGTGGTTCCACGACGCCGAGAGGTGCCCCTTGCCTCCACGGCAAAATCACGACTCTTCGTCGCTTCGCGTTTCAAACCGAAGGAGTTGATCGATCGATCAATCGTATCTTGTTGTTGGTCGAATTACACGATACATGTGGATACGCACATGCCCGTTGATACTTTTCGATCAAAAGTGGGTCAAAAAAAACCCCACGTGCCCAAGATGATAGGATTTGTTTCATTTTTACGGTTTTTCTATTTTTTTTCTATTTTTTTAAAATAATTGGAAAAAACCAAGGGATTGGATTTCCCTCGGTTTCAAACTAGGGGAAGGGCGAGTGCCTCGGTTTGAAACCGAGGGAAAGCCACGTCCCTCGGATTGAAACCGAGGGAAAACCAAGTCCCTCAGTTTGGGTCAATTTTTTAAAAAATAAAACAAAATCCAAAAAAAATAGAAAATGCGTAGTTATCGATCGACGCCCGACCCTCGTTGTTCCGGGACACCGAGAAGAACCCCTCCCCGCCCCGTTCGTAAATCCTTGGATTTTGTTTCCATTTTTTACTAACTTTATATTTTTTTGAGTTTTTTTTCATTCATTTAAAATCGAAAATAATTAGAAAATGCGTACTAAACGATCAACGCCCGACCGTCGTAGTTCCACGACGCTGAGACGCACCCCACCCCGCCTCGTTCGTAAATTGTTGGGTTTTGTTTACAATTTTTACAAATTTTCCTATTTTTTCGAGTTTTTTTCCATTTTTATTTAAAACCCGAAAAAAACAGAAAACCTATAGTTATCGATCGACGCCTGACCCTCGTGGTTCCACAACGCCGAGATGCGCCCCTCGCCTCCTCGGCAAAATCACGACGCTTTGTCGCTTCGCGTTTTCAACCGAAGGAGTTGATTGATCGATCGTATCTTGTTCTTGGTCGAATTACATAACACGTGTGGATACGCACATGCTCGTTGATACATTTCGATTAAAATTGGGTTAAAACCACCCTCACGTGCCTAATATGATAGGATTTATTTTATTTTTATGGTTTTCAATTTTTTTTCTATTATTTTTAAATAATTGGCAAAAACCAAGGGATTGGATTTCCCTCGGTTTCAAACCGGGCGGTTTGGGTCATTTTTTTAAAAATTAAAAAAATATCTTAAGAAAATAGAAAATGCGTAGTTATCGATCGACGCCCGAACCTCGTGGTTCCGGGACGCCGAGAAGAACCCCTCCCCTCCCCGTTCATAAATCCTTGGGTTTTGTTTCCATTTCTTACTAATTTTTCTATTTTTTTGAGTTTTTTTCCACTTTCCATTTAAAATCGAAAAAAAATTAAAAATGCGTACTAAACGATCGACGCCCGACCCTCGTGGTTCCACGACGCGAGATGCACACCTCCCCGCCCCGTTCATAAATTCTTGGGTTTTGTTTCCATTTTTTACTAATTTTTCTATTTTTTTGAGTTTTATTCGATTTTTATTTAAATTCCGAAAAAAATAGAAAACGCGTAGTTATCGATCGACGCACCCCTTGTGGTTTCGGGACGCCCAAACGCACATAAATTCTAGTGTTTTGTTTCCATTTTTACTAATTTTTCTATTTTTTTCGAGTTTTTTACCATTTTTCATTTAAAATCGAAAAAAAATAGAAAACACGTACTAAACGATCGACGCCGAGACGCACCTCTCCCCGCCCCGCTCGTAAATTGTTGGGTTTTGTTTCCATTTTTTACTAATTTTTCTATTTTTTTGAATTTTTTTCCATTTTTTATTTAAAATCCAAAAAAAATAGAAAACGCGTAGTTATCGATCGACGCCCGATCCTCGTGGTTCCACGAGGTTGAGAAGCGCCCCTCGCCCCCTAGGAAAAATCACGACGCTTCGTCGCTTTGCGTTTCCAACCGAAGGAGTTGATCGATAGATCATATCTTGTTGTTGGTCGCATTACACGACACGTGTGTATACGCACATGCTCGTTGACATTTTTCGATCAAAATTGGGTCAAAACCACCCCCACGTGCCTAAGATGATAGGATTTATTTCATTCTTACGATTTTTCTATTTTTGTCTTTTTTTTTTTCAAATAATTTGCAAAAACCGAGGGAAAGCCACGTCCCTCGGTTTGAAACTGGGGGAAAACCAAGTCCCTCGGTTTGGGTCAATTTTTTAAAAAATAAAAAAAATTCAAAAAAAAAAAGAAAATGCGTAGTTATCGATCGACGCCTGGCCTTCGTGGTTCTGGGACGCCGAGCCAAACCCCTCCCTACCCCATTCGTAAATTCTTGGGTTTTGTTTCTATTTTTTACTAACTTTTCTATTTTTTGGTGTTTTTTTCTATTTTTCATTTAAAATCGAAAAAATCTAGAAAACGCGTACTAAACGATCGACGCCCGACCCTCGTGGTTCCACGATGCCGAGATGCACCCCTCCCCTCCCCATTCGTAAATTGTTGGGTTTTGTTTCCATTTTTTACTAATTATTCTATTTCTCGAGTTTTTTTTTTCATTTTTTATTTAAAATCCAAAAAAGTTAGACGCGTAGTTATCGATCGACGCCCGACCCTCGTGGTTCCACAACGCCGAGATGCACCGCTCGCCTCCTCGGCAAAATCATGATGCTTCTTTGCTTTGCGTTTCCAACCGAAGGAGTTGATCGATCGATCGTATCTTGTTCTTGGTCGAAATACACGACACGTATGGATACGCACATGCTCGTTGACATTTTTCGATCAAAATTGGGTCAAAACCACCCCACGTGCCTAAGATGATAGGATTTATTTCATTCTTATGGTTTTTCTATTTTTGTATTTTTTTTTATTTTTCAAATAATTGGCAAAAACCGAAGGAAAGCCACGTCCCTCGGTTTGAAACCGAGGGAAAACCAAGTCCCTCGGTTTGGGTCAATTTTTTAAAAAATAAAAAAAATTCAAAAAAAAATGCGTAGTTATCGATCGACGCCTGGCCTTTGTGGTTCCGGAACGCCGAGCCAAACCCCTCCCCGCCCCATTCGTAAATTCTTGGGTTTTGTTTCCATTTTTTACTAATTTTTCTATTTTTTCGTGTTTTTTTCTATTTTTCATTTAAAATCGAAAAAAATTAGAAAACGCGTACTAAACCATTGACGCCCGACCCTCGTGGTTCCACGATGCCGAGATGCACCCCTCCCCTCCCCGTTCGTAAATTGTTGGGTTTTGTTTCCATTTTTTACTAATTATTCTATTTTTCGAGTTTTTTTTCATTTTTTAATTAAAATCCAAAAAAGTTAGACGCGTAGTTATCGATCGACGCCCGACCCTCGTGGTTCCACAGTGCCGAGATGCACCCCTCGCCTCCTCGGCAAAATCACGATGCTTCGTTGCTTTGCGTTTCCAACCGAAGGAGTTGATCGATCGATCGTATCTTGTTCTTGGTCGAATTACACGACACGTGTGGATACGCACATGCTCGTTGATACTTTTCGATCAAAATTGGGTCAAAACCAACCCCACGTGCCTAAGATGACAGGATATGTTTCATTTTTACGGTTTTTCTATTTTTTTCTATTATTTTTAAATAATTTGCAAAAACCGAGGGATTGGATTTCCCTCGATTTCAAACCGGGGGGTTTGGGTCATTTTTTTAAAAATTAAAAAAAATCTGAAAATGCGTAGTTATCGATCAAAGCCCGACCCTCGTGGTTCCGGGACGCCGAGAAGAACCCCTCCCCGCCCCGTTCATAAATCCTTGGGTTTAGTTTCCATTTCTTACTAATTTTTCTATTTTTTCGAGTTTTTTTTTTCATTTTTCAATTAAAATCGAAAAAAATTAAAAAACGCGTACTAAATGATCGACGCCCAACCCTGGTGGCTCACGACGCGAGACACACACCTCCCCGCCCCGTTCATAAATTCTTGGGTTTTGTTTCCATTTTTTACTAATTTTTCTATTCTTTTGAGTTTTTTTTCATTTTTATTTAAATTCCAAAAAAAATAGAAAACGCGTAGTTATCGATCGATGCCCGACCTCGTGGTTCCACGACACTTAGACGCACCCTTCCTTGCCCACTCGGCAAAATCACGATGCTTCGCTATTTCGCATTTCCAACCAAAGTAGTCGATCGATCGATCGTATCTTGTTGTTGGTCGAATTACACGACACGTATGGATATGCACATGCTCGTTGATATTTTTCGATCAAAATTGGGTCAAAACCACCCCCACGTGCCTAAGACTATAGGATTTGTTTCATTTTTACAGTTTTTCTATTTTTTTCTATTCTTTTTAAATATATGGCAAAAACCGAGGGATTGCATTTCCCTCGGTTTCAAACTGGGGGAAGGGCGAGTCCCTCAGTTTGAAACCGAGGGAAAGCCACGTCCCTTGGTTTAAAACCGATGGAAATCCACGCCCCTTGGTTTGAAACCGAGGGAAAACAAAGTCCCTCGGTTTGGGTCAATTTTTTGAAAAATAAAAAATAATTCGAGAAAAATAGAAAACGCGTAGTTATCGATTGACGTCTGACCCTCGTGGTTCCGGGATGCCGAGAAGAATCCCTCCCCGCCACGTTCGTAAATCCTTGGGTTTTGTTTCCATTTTTTAAAAAAATTTCAATTTTTTCGAGTTTTTTTTTCATTTTTTATTTAAAATCCGAAAAAATAGAAAATGCGTAGTTATCGATCGACGCCCGACCCTCGTGGTTCCACTACGCCGAGATGCGCCCCTCGCCTCCTCGGTAAAATCACGACGCTTCGTCGCTTCGTGTTTCCAACCAAAGGAGTTGATCGATCGATCGTATCTTGTTGTTGGTCGAATTACACAATACGTGTGGATACGCACATGCTAGTTGATACTTTTCGATAAAAAGTGGGTCAAAACAACCCCCACATGCCTAAGATGATAGGATTTGTTACATTTTTATTGGTTTTCTATTTTTTTCTATTTTTTTAAATAATTGGCAAAAACTAAGGGATTGGGTTTCCCTCGGTTTCAAACTAGGGGAAGGGCGAGTCCCTCGGTTTGAAACCGAGTGAAAGCCACGTCCCTCGGTTTCAAACCGAGGGAAAACCACGTCCTTCGCTTTGAAACCGACGGAAAACCAAGTCCCTCGATTTTTTTAAATAATTGGCAAAAAATGAGGGATTGGATTTCCCTCGGTTTCAAACCGAGGGAAGGGCGAGTCCATCGGTTTCAAATCGAGGAAAATTCACGTCCCTCGGTTTCAAACCGAGGGAAAGCCACATCCCTCGGTTTGGGTCAATTTATTAAAAAATAAAAAATAATTCGAAAAAAATAAAAAATGCGTAGTTATCGATCGACGCCCGAGCCTCGTGGTTCTGTTACGCCGAGACAAACCCCTCCCCCAGGCCGGCCACATGCGGCGAGTTCAGTTCGGCTGCGCGGCCTGAGCTCGGCAGCGTGGCGCGGGCATCCTCGGCGAGTCCCGCTCGTTCAGGCCGGCCACATGCGGTGAGTTTAGTTCGGCTGCGCGGCCTGAGCTCGGCAGCGTGGCACGGGCATCCTCAGCGAGTCCCGCTCGTTCAGGCCCGACCACATGCGGCGAGTTCAGTTCGGCTGCGCGGCCTGAGCTCGGCAGCGTGGCGCGGGCATCCTCGGCGAGTCCCGCTCGTTCAGGCCGGCCACATGCGGCGAGTTTAGTTCGACTGCGCGGGCCTGAGCTCGGCAGCATGGCGCGGGCATCCTCGGCGAGTCCCGCTCGTTCAGGCCGACCACATGCGGCGAGTTCAGTTCGGCTGCGCGGCCTGAGCTCGGCAGCGTGGCGCGGGCATCCTCGGCGAGTCCCGCTCGTTCAGGCTGGCCACATGCGGCGAGTTTTAGTTCGGCTGCGCGGGGCCAGAGCTCGGCGGCGTTGCAGTGGATGTCTTCAGCGAGTTCCGCGCGTCCAGGCCGGCAACATGCGGCGACTTTAATTCGGCCGCACGGGCCAGAACTCGGCGTATAGGAGCCCCAAGTTGACATTGCACGCTCGGATCGGCAGCCTTCCGTGAGTCCCGCTCACCGATTCTCCTGA
>BMAC01001195.1:178799-193440 GCA_014905375.1 Phtheirospermum japonicum | reverse complement strand
AACGAGCGGGACTCGCCGAGAATGCCCGCGCCACGCTGCCGAGTTCAGGCCCGAACCCAGGCCGCGCAGCCGAACTGGACTCCCTGCACGAGGCCGGCCTGGACGCGCGGGATTCGCCGAGGATCCTCGTGCCATGCTGACCGAACCTAGGCCCGCGCAGCCGAGCTGAACTCACTGCATGAGGTCGGCCTGGACGCGCGGGATTCGCCGAGGACGTCCACGCCATACTGCCGAGCTCGGGTGCACCCTGCCGACCTGGACTCGTGAAGTGTTGCCGAGCTCAGGACCGCCCTGCCGACCTGTATCCGCAGCATGCTGCTGGGCTCGGTAGTCCGCCGAGCAGGATTCTGACCTGGGAACGTCGACCTGAGAGATGTCAAGGAGGATGGATTCCTCATAAGGACTTTCCCATTTTGGAAAATAGCTGAGGTCGGCATTAAGTCGGTGGAAATGTCTGAGGTCGGCACTGAGGCGGTGGATATGAGAATAGATATTTTCAGAGTGACCAATGAGAGAGTGCCAGGTGTTTAATTAGGGTTTTGATGGAAAACTATAAATAGCATCTCCAAGAGAGAGAGAAGCGATCCCAATTGGGAGAGAGAGAAACATAGAGAGCTTTAGAGAGAGAAAGCTTGTATTTCAAGGTCAAGTACCTGTAAAAAGGGTTCGGTTAAGGCCGATCCGAACTGATTTTTGAGGAATAAAAGTTAAGCACTTTTTCCCACTCGTTCCTGCTATCTTATTGCTGTTCTTCTTTCTATTTTTGGTTTGGTATTGGTTGTGTTACTCTTAACATAAACACACTCTTCTTTGGTACCATGTGCACCGGGCTCACCCACTCACTATCTCCAATTGGAAAAATTAGACCCTCGGCTACGAGCTTTAGGATCTCACCTTTCACCACCTCCATCGAATTCGGGTTCAACCGACGTTGGCACTCTCTTGTTGGTTTCGCCCCGTCTTCAAGGACAATACGATGCATACACGTGGAGGGGCTTATCCCCTTAATATCGCCAAGGCTCCACCCTATCACCTTCTTATTCTTATTCAATACTTCCACCAATTGCGCCTCTTCACGCTCGGAAAGCTCGGCAAAGATAATCACGGGCTTTGATCCTCCCTCTTCCAAATACACGTACTTAAGATGGCTCGGAAGGGTCTTGAGTTCCGATTTTGGTGTAATGGTTTGTTCCGCACTCGCGATCTCCAATATCTCCATCACCCCCTTTGATTGAAGCTCTTTCCACTCGTCGTCCTCAACGACCTCATCCACAAGTCCCATGAAGGCTTCCTCAACCAATTCTTCTATCGGATCAATCATCGAGCAATCGGCTAGAAAAGATGAAGGGGGAACAACTCCCAAGTCATGGATCGAAAATTAACCGTGTCCCCCAAAACCGAGAACGACAACTTTCCATTCTTAACATCGATCAAGGTGTTTGTAGTCTCCATGAACGGTCGCCCTAGTAAGATTGTGTGATATCGTCCTTCATTGCTCACCTCCCCGACATCCAAAATGATGAAATCCACGGGCACTATGAGGTTTCCCACTTGTACCAATACGTCTTCTACTACTCCATTTAGATATCGGATCGGTCGGTTGGTCAATTGCAAGGACATTCTCGTCTCCTTGAGATCGCCCAACTCCAATTGTTTAAAGATGTAGTAGGGCATCAAATTGATTCCCGCGCCGAGGTCCAACATCACTCGTGTTTCCTTTCCGTTCCCAAGGGTAATCTTGATGCAAAAGCTTCCCGGATCACTCTCTTTAGGTGGGAGAGGATTGCTATAGATGATACTTGCCGCGTTTGATATACACACTTTCTCGTTATCCTCAAACCTTCGCTTCTTGGACGTCAATTCCTTGAAAAACTTGGCGTACGCGGGCATATTCCGGATTATGTCGAGCAATGGGAGGTTAATGTTAACCTTCGATAGCATCTTGTACAACTCGAGAAATTGGTCGTCTTGTTTTGTCGGTCGAATACGACTCGGGTATGGAATCGGAGGTCGGTACAGTGTTGCGGATTTGTGGAGTCCTCTGGTATTCTTGGTCTCTGTCGCCTCTCCGATTGAAGAAGACAAGGGTGAGCTAGGATCGGCTATGGGCTCGTTCGAGCCTTGCATGGTCGGATCTTGTCGAAATTGAGGTGAGGGCATCGAATCATTCTCGGGAAGAGCAGCCTTGTTATCCACCAACTTTCCGCTTCGAAGTAATGTCAAGGCTTGAGCTTGAGCCGGTTGACTTAGTAGCTTATCTTTGTCATGGGCCCGTTTGAGTTCATTAACATCTGTCGCTACTTGCCCAAGGTTTGTTTCCAAACTCACGAGCCGTTTTGTCAATTCGGATAGGATAGACTCAATGTTCGGTTGGCGGGATGTCGACTTATCTTGAAGAGGCAGATATGACGCTTGAGACGGTGGGAATGGTGGTGGTCGCACATTGAACGGGGATTGAGGCCGTGGCTGATGCATCGGAGGCCCGGGTGGCATTTGAGCTTTGGACGTGTCCCCCCACCTAAAGTTAGGATGGTCCTTCCGCATATATTGGTTTCCGTTTCGATAGGCTTGGTAACCTTGAACCGCGAAAGCTTGCTCGTCGAAACTAATAGGTGGCCCATAAACCGTCGGGCATGCGCTAGCTCCATGACCCGAGATACAACATATGGGGCACGTCTCCATCGACCCCGAGAATGGCTGGATGAGGGAGGCCACTTAGCTCTCTAGTTCGGTGATCTTACGGGCCAACTCGAGCTCCTCTTTTGTCAAAACCTCCTTCACTTGCTCCTTCCGCTCCAAGACACTCATGCGATGGTCGTCGGTGGCCATGTTCAAGAATATGTCGTACAACTCCCTCGTCGAGCGTCCGGCTAGATTTCCGTCGGCGGCATTGTTCACCATACGCTTGTATGCAAATGTCAACCCGTTATGAAAGAATTGATTCAATAAATCCCCGGTGAACTGATGATGGGGGCATTTGGTGAGATAGCCCTTAAATCGCTCCCACGCCTCGTAGAAGGTCTCGTCGCTCGCTTGATGGAATGAGGCGATCTTTGCTCGAAAATAGGCCGTTTTATCTTGAGAATAGTACTCCTCCATAAACCTCTCAGTCACCATGTCCCAATTGGTAAGGGAATCGGCCGGCAACTTCATGAGCCAATCAACAGCTTTATCCTTCATTGTGTACGGGAAACACCTCATTTTAATTTGGTCAATGTGAATCCCTTGGCGCGGAAATCTTGACACCGTGTAGGGAAAAATGCGTAGGAATTGAAGAGCATCCTCTTGTGGTAGGGCATGAAAATCCGGAAGTCAGTTGAGATCAATCGGCCGTAAGTCATACTCGAGGGCTTCGAGGCTTAACCGAATGCTTGAGGAGAAATCGCCCATATATGGCCGTGTTACTTCCTATATACTATTTGTCGGGCCTCCATCGGGGGTGGCAAACGGGTGGCCACCCACATCTGGTACGACGTAAGGATTTTTGTTGACGGCGGGCATCCTCGGAAAGTCTTGTGGATGTGGATCTTGAAATCGATGTGCAGGACCGGTCGGATGTGGCATGCGAGGTGCGTGTAAATGAGGAACGGCGAAGTGCAGCCCTTGGAATTATGGCCTCGGAGCTTGAAAGTGCGGTTGAAACGGGTACGGCAGGCCATCGACAATCGGGCCTTGGAATTGTATTCCATGTGTCGACGGGTCCGAGTGTGGCGAAACTTGATGTTGGGGCTCGGGTGTCGGCACACGAGCATGAGATGGGGAAAACGGGCCTTGAAATTTGGTATTGGATCTTTAAGGGTCTTGATTTTGAAACTCGTTTCCTCCTTGATAAAGTGGCAACCCGTAAGAGGGTTGGGAACCTTGATGAGGTGGGCCATGAAGTGATGAAGTCGGCTCGGTCGCTATTTGAGGCGGAGGCATCCCTTGGTTATCTTGAGCGAGTGCGGGCGGCGTCGGGTTCTCGAACGAATTGGTCATCGTTCGCTCCTCTATCACCGTAGGTAAGGATGGGTCGAACATGTCTTGATTCCTTGAGGCTCGTCTCACCCTCTCGGGATTGGTCAAATACAGAGTCAATTCTCGTCCGAGCGATCGCCTACCTTGCATACACAACACTCAACAAAGGGATTACGGTATCGAGTGTGAAATACTAATCTTGTCTAATCTATTAATTAAGACAACAAGAAGAGTAATTAAGAACACCATTAGACTTAATCTATCCTTAGCAACGGCGCCAAAATTTGATCGAATAATTCTTAGCAATCTAAGAAATCTTCTCCGCAATAGCACGGAGTCGATTGTAGAGTGGTAAGTTTTCCCGAGTCGTGTCTCTCGAGGATAGATGTAATCGACGTTAAGTGTTTTTAATTAATCTCTTGTTATTCTTACTTAAACTAATCTAATCTAATAAAGCATTAATCATTGGTTTGGTTTTTGTGTTGTAATCACTAAACTTGAATTGAAAAGAGAGTTTGAAAAACATTGAGTCAAGGAGAAAGGAATTTAAAACTTGCTTGAAAATAACTAGACTTAATGACACAAATTAAACCTAATTAACAACTTAATTAAATTAAAACTATTAACTAAGAAAGCTTGTAAATTTAAAAGCTAGGAGGGAAAGTCAAACTTAAATTCAAAAGAAGTCAAAAGAATTTAATAGGTAAAAGGCAAATATTTTAAAAGGGAAAGCTACTAATAACTTTCAAGACTCCAATATTTGTTTGAACAAAAAGAGTAAAAAGCTTCAACATGCAAGCTTCAATGGAGTTTTAAGAAAGAAGAAAAATTATTTAGAAATTAGAAGAGAACTTGAAAATGCTAAGAGGAACACAACAAGAACTACAAATTATCTTCCAACACACAACAACAATAACCACCAAGAACAACAACAATAAGAAGGGGAAACATTACTACCAATTTGTATTTCAACCAAAAGCTTAAAATGTAGAGTACAATCTTCAAAACACCAAAAGCAACTTCATAAAATAAAATCCACAAATGAGAGAGATATCACCTTCTCCAACACTTGTGAACAACTACTAATTAGCTAATTAACTAAGCTAAATTAAACTAACTAACTAAGGATTATATCTAGGGTTTGCAATGGAATAGTGAAAATGAGCTTGGAAGAGATTGAATGGGGTTCAGAATCAGCCAAGGAAGGATAAGGTTGGTGGGGGAGAGTGCTAGCTTTTTATACAAAAATGCAGGGGCAAAAACGTCAAAAGGGATCAAAAAGACTGAAAGCTGTCGATCGACTGAAAAGCCCAAAAACCACAAAACACAGTTCCGATCAGTCGATTTCCACGAGGTTCAGTCGATCGACTGTCCTGTCAGTCGATCGACTGACAGGCAGTTCCGGCTCATTTTTCTCGTTTCCGCTCTAACGTTCGCCGGCTATCGCTCCTCATTTAAGCTGTGATCCCTTGCTTGCTTGTTCTAATCCGAGTCGAACGGAATGTCCTGGGCGTTCACGGGACCGCTTTGGTCATCCTACGACCAAAAAGACAAAAACGAGTAGAAATAAACGAAAATCCAATGAAAAACCACACAAAAGTTACAAAAATCTAAAACTAATAAAATCGGCCAAAACGACTCCTAATACACATAAAAGCACACAAAACACATGCAAGCGCGACACAAAACGGTAACAAGAATACGTACAAAAAGATGCAAATCAATGCCCGACCCTCATGGTTCCGGGACGCCGAGCCAAACCCCTTCCTTCCCCGTTCGTAAATTCTTTGGTTTTTTATTTTCATTTTTTACTAATTTTTCTATTTTTTCGAAGTTTTTTCCCATTTTTCATTTAAAATCGAAAAAATTAGAAAACGCGTACTAAACGATCGACGCCCGACCCTCGTGGTTCCACGATGCCGAGACGCACCCCTCCCTGCCCCGTTCGTAAATTGTTGAGTTTTGTTTATATTTTTTACTAATTTTTCTATTTTTTCGAGTTCTTTTCCATTTTTTATTTAAAATCCAAAAAAAATAGAAAATGCCTAGTTATCGATTAACGCCCGACCCTTGTGGTTCCACGATGCTGAGATGCACCCCTCGTCTCCTTGGCAGAATCACGACGCTTCGTCACTTCGCGTTTCCAACCGAAGGAGTTGATCGATCGATCGTATCTTGTTGTTGGTTGAATTACACGACCCGTGTGGATACGTATATGCTCGTTGATACTTTTCGGTCAAAGTTGGGTCAAAACCACCCCCACGTGCCTAAGATGATAGGATTTATTTCATTTTTGCGGTTTTCCTATTTTTTTCTATTTTTTTTAAATATATGGCAAAAACCGAGGGAAAGCCACGTCACTTGGTTTGAAACCGAAGGAAAACCAAGTCCCTCGGTTTGGGTAAATTTAAAAAAAAATCCGAAAAAAATAGAAAACGCGTAGTTATCAATCGACGCCCGACCCTCATGGTTCCGGGACGCCGAGAAGAACCTCTCCCCGCCCCGTTCGTATATGCTTGGGTTTTGTTTCCATTTTTTACTAATTTTTCTATTTTTTCGAGTTTTTTTTCCATTTTTCATTTAAAATCGAGAAAAATTAGAAAACGCGTACTAAACGATTGACGCTCGACCCTCTTGTTTACACGACGGTGAGACGCACCCCTCCCCACCCCGTTGGTAAATTTTTAGGTTTAGTTTCCATTTTTTTACTAATTCTTCTATTTTTCCGAGTTTTTTTCCATTTTTTATTTAAAATCCAAAAAAAAATAGAAAACACGTAGTTATCCATCGACGCCCGACCCTTGTGGTTTTGGGACGCCGAGAAGAACCCCTCCCCACCCTGTTCGTAAATCCTTGGGTTTTGTTTCAATTTTTTACTAATTTTTCTATTTTTTCGAGTTTTTTTTGTTTTTTCATTTAAAATCGAGAAAATTAGAAAACGCTTACTAAACGATTGACGCCCAACCCTCGTGGTTCCACGAAGCCGCGATGCGCCCCTCGCCTCCTCGGCCAAATCACGACGCTTCGTCACTTCGCGTTTCCAACCGAAGGAGTTGATCGATCGATCGTATCTTGTTGTTGTTCGAATTACACGACACGTGTGGATACACACATGCTCGTTGATACATTTCGAATAAAATTGGGTGAAAACAACCCCACGTGCCTAAGATGATAGGATTTGTTTCGTTTTTATGTTTTTTCTATTCTTTTCTATTTTTTTAAATAATTGGCAAAAACCGAGGGATATGATTTCCCTCGGTTTCAAACTGGGGGAAGGGCGAGTCCATCGGTTTGAAACCGAGAGAAAGCCACATCCATCGGTTTGCAACCGAGGGAAAGCAACGTCCCTCGGTTTGAAACCGAGGGAAAACCAAGTCCCTCGGTTTGGGTCAATATTAAAAAAAAAATCCGAAAAAAATAGAAAACGCGTAGTTATCGATCGACGCCCGAACCTCGTGGACGCCGAGAAGAACCCATCCCTGCCCCGTTCATAAATACTTTGGTTTTGTTTCCATTTTTTACTTATTTTTCTATTTTTTCGAGTTTTTTTCTATTCTTCATTTAAAATCGAGAAAAATTAGAAAATGCATACTAAATGATCGACGCCCGAGCCTCGTGGTTCCAAGACGCTGAGACGCACCCCTCCCCACCCCGTTCATAAATTTTTTGTGTTTTGTTTCCATTTTTTACTAATTTTTCTTTTTTTTCGAGTTTTTCTCCAATTTTTATTTAAAATCCTAAATAAAATAGAAAACGCGTAGTTATCAATCGACGCCCAACCCTCATGGTTCTACGACACCGAGAAGAACCCCTCCCCGCCCCGTTCTTAAATCCTTGGGTTTTGTTTCCATTTTTTACTAATTTTTCTATTTTTTCGAGATTTTTTTTTCCAATTTTAATTTTAAAATGAAAAATATTAGAAAACGCGTACCAAACGATCGACGCCCGACCTCTTGGTTCCAGGACGCTGAGACGCACTCCTCGTCGCCCACTTGGCAAAATCACGACTCTTCTCCGTTTCGCGTTTCCAAAAGACTTGATCGATCGATCGTATCTTGTTGTTGCTCGAATTACACGACACGTGTGGATACGCACATGCTCCTTGATATTTTTCGATCGAAATTGGGTCAAAACCACCCCCACGTGCCTAAGACTATAGAATTTCTTTCATTTTTATGGTTTTTTATTTTTTTCTATTTTTTTTAAATATATGGCAAAAACCGAGGGATATGATTTCCATCGGTTTCAAACTGGGGGAAGGGCGAGTCCCTAGGTTTGAAACCGAGGGAAAGCCACGTCCCTCGGTTTGAAACCGAGGGAAAACCAAGTCCCTCGGTTTGGGTCAATTTTTTAAAAAATAGGAAAAAGTTCGAAAAAATAGAAAATTCATAGTTATCGATCGACGCCCGACCCTCGTGGATCCGAGGCGTAGAGCCGAACCCCTCCCCACCCCATTCGTAAATTCATGGGTTTTGTTTCCATTTTTTACTAATTTTTTATTTTTTTCGAGTTTTTTTCCTATTTTCATTTTAAATCGAAAAAAATTAGAAAATGCGTACTAAACGATCGACGCCCGACCCTCGTGGTTCCACGACGCTAAGACGCACCCCTCCTTGCCCACTCAGTAAAATCACGACGCTTCGTCATTTCGCGTTTCCAACCAAAGGAGTTGATCGATCGATTATATCTTGTTGTTGGTCGTATTACACGACACGTGTGGATATGCACATGCTCAATGATATTTTTCAATCGAAATTGGGTCAAAACCACCCCCACGTGCCTAAAACTATAGGATTTGTTTGATTTTTACAGTTTTTCTATTTTTTTCTATTATTTTTAAATATATGGCAAAAACCGAGGGATTGGACTTCCCTCGGTTTCAAACTGTGGGGAAGGGCGAGTCCCTCGGTTTGAAACCGAGGGAAAGCCACGTCCCTCGGTTTGAAACTGAGGGAAAGCCACGCCACTTGGTTTGAAACTGAGGGAAAACAAAGTCCATCGGTTTGGGTAAGTTTCTTAAAAAATAAAAAAAATCCGAGAAAAATAGAAAACGTGTAGTTATCGATTGATGCCCGACCCTCGTGGTTGCGGGATGCCGAGAAGAACCCCACCCGCCCCGTTCGTAAATCCTTGGGTTTTGTTTCCATTTTTTACTAATTTTTTCTATTTTTTCGAGTGTTTTTCCATTTTTTATTTAAAATCCGAAAAAAATAGAAAATGCATATTTATCGATTCGCCCGACCCTCGTGGTTCCACGACGCCGAGACGCGCCCCTCGCCTCCTCAGAAAAATCACGACGCTTAGTCTCTTCGCGTTTCCAACCGTAGGAGTTGATCGATCGATCGTATCTTGTTGTTGGCACATGCTCGTTGATACTTTTCGATCAAAATTGGGTCAAAACAACTCCCACGTGCCTAAGATGATAGAATTTGTTTCATTTTTACGGTTTTTCTATTTTTTTTAAATAATTGGCAAAAACTGAGGGATTGAATTTCCCTTAGTCTCAAACTGGGGGAAGGGCGAGTCCCTCGGTTTGAAATGGAGGGAAAGCCACGTCCCTCGGTTTAAAACCAAGGGAAAACCACATCCCTCGGTTTGAAACCGATGGAAAACAAAGTCCCTCGGTTTGGGTCAATTTTTTAAAAAATAAAACAAAATTTAAAAAAAATATATAAAACGCGTAGTTATCGATCGACGCCCGACCCTCATGGTTCCGGGACGCCGAGAAAAATCTATCCCCGTCCCGTTCGTAAGTCATTGTGTTTTGTTTACATTTTTTACTAATTTTTTTTATTTTTTCGAGTTTTTTTTCCATCATTTAAAATAAAATAAAAATAAGAAAACGCGTACTAAACGATCGATGCCCGACCCTCGTGGTTCCAAGACGCCGAGACGCACCCTTTCTCGCCCACTCGGCAAAATCACGACGCTTCGTCGTTACACGTTTCCAACCAAAGGAGTTGATCGATCGATCGTATCTTGTTGTTGGTCAGATTACACGACATGTGTGGATACGCACATGCTCGTTTATATTTTTCTATCTAAATTGGGTCAAAACCACCCCCAGGTGCCTAAAATGATAGGATTTGTTTCATTTTTACGGTTTTTCTATTTTTTTTATTTTTTAAATAATTGGCAAAAACCGAGGGTTGGGTTTCCTCGGTTTGAAAACCGAGGGAAGGGCGAGTCCCTCAGTTTGAAGCCGAGGGAAAGCCACGTCTCTCAGTTTGAAACGAGGGAAAACCAAGTCCCTCGGTTTGGGTCAAAGTTTTTTTTTTTAAAAAATCCGAAAAAAATCGAAAATACATAGTTATCGATTGACGCCCGAGCCCCATGGTTCTGGGAAGCCGAGCCAAACCCCTCCCTGCCCCGTTCGTACATTCTTAGGTTTTGTTTACATTTTTTACTAATTTTTCTATTTTTTCGAGTTTTTTTCCATTTTTCATTAAAAATCGAAAAAAATTAGAAAACGCGTACTAAACGATCGACATCCGAACCTCGTAGTTCCACGATACCGAGACGCACCCCTCCCCGCCCCGTTCGTAAATTGTTGGGATTTGTTTCCATTTTTTTACAAATTCTTCTATTTTTTGAGTTTTTTTTTTCATTTTTTATTTATAATCCGAAAAAATAGAAAACATGTAGTTATCGATCGACGCACGACCCTCATGGTTCCACGATGTCGAGACGCGCCCCTCGCCACTCGGAAAAACCACGCCGCTTTGCGTTTCCAACCGAAGGTGTTGATCGATCGATTGTATCTTGTTGTTGGTCGAATTACACGACACGTGTGGATACGCACATGCTCGTTGATACTTTTCGATCAAAATTGGGTCAAAACCATTCCCACGTGCCTAAGATGATAGTATTTGTTTTATTTTTACTATTTTAAAATTTTTTCTATTTTTTTAAAATAATGGGCAAAAACCGAGGGATTGGATTTCCCTCGGTTTCAAACTGGGGGAAGGGTGAGTCCCTTGGTTTGAAACAGAGGGAAAGCCACATCCATCGGTTTGAAACCAAGGGAAAGCCACGTCCCTCGGTTTGGGATAATATTTAAAAAAAAAATCCAAAAAAAATAGAAAACGCGTAGTTATCGACCGACGCCCGACCCTCGTTGTTCTGGAACGCCGAGAAGAACCCTTCCCCTCCCCGTTCGTAAATCCTTGGGTTTTGTTTCCATTTTTTACTAATCTTTCTATTTTTGCGAGTTTTTTTTCCATCTGTCATTTAAAATCAAAAAAAAATTAGAAAACGCGTACTAAACGATCGAAGCCCGACCCTCGTGGTAACACGACACTGAGACGCACCCCTTCCCACCCCGTTCGTAAATTTTTGGGTATTGTTTCCATTTTTTACTAATTTTTCTATTTTTTCGAGTTTTTTTGCATTTTTTATTTAAAATCCGAAAAAAATAGAAAACGCGTAGTTATCGATCGACTCTGACCCTTGTGGTTCCACGACGCCGAGACGCACCCCTCGCCTCCTCGGCAAAATCACGACGCTTCGTCTCTTTGCGATTCTAACCGAAGGAGTAGATCGATCGATCGTATCTTGTTGTTGGTCGAATTACACGACACGTGTGGATACGCACATGCTCGTTGATACTTTTCGATCAAAACTTGGTCAAAACAACCCCCACGTGCCTAGGATGATTGGATTTGTTTAAAATTTGGTCAAAACAACCCTCGGTTTAAAATCTTGGGAAAGCCACGTCCCTCGGTTTGAAACCGATGGAAAACCAAGCCCCTCGGTTTGGGTCAATTTTTTAAAAAATAAAACGAAATCTAAAAAAAAAATAGAAAAAGCATAGTTATCGATCGACGCCCGACCCTCATGGTTCCGGGACGCCGAGAAGAACCCCTCCCCATCCCGTTCATAAATCATTGGGTTTTTTTTTCCATTTTTAACTAATTTTTCTATTTTTTTGAGTTTTTTCTTCCATTAATTTATAATCAAAAAAAATAAGAAAATGCGTACTAAACGATAGACGCTCGACCCTCGTGGTTGCACAACGCCGAGACGCACCCCTCCTCGCCCACTAAGCAAAATCACGACGCTTCGTCGTTTCACGTTTCAAACCAAAGGAGTTGATCGATCGATCGTATCTTGTTGTTGGTCAAATTACACGACACGTGTGGATACGCACATGCTCGTTGATATTTTTTGATCAAAATTGGGTCAAAACCACCCCCACGTGCCTAAAATGATAGGATTTATTCATTTTTAAGGTTTTTCTTTTTTTTTTTTCTATTTTCTTTTATTTTTTGAATAATTGGCAAAAACCAAGGGATTGGTTTTCCCTCGGTTTAAAACCAAGGGAAAGACACTTCCCTCGGTTGAGGGAAAACCAAGTCCCTCGGTTTGGGTCAAGTTTTTATAAAATAGAAAAAAAATCCGAAAAAAATAGAAAATGCATAGTTATCGATCGACACCTGACCCTCGTGGTTCTGGGACTCCGAGCCAAACACCTCCCCGCCCCAATTCGTTTTGTTTCCATTTTTTACTAATTTTTATATTTTTTCAAGTTTATTTCCATTTCACATTTAAAATCGAAAAAAAATTAGAAAACGCGTACTAAACGATCGACGCCCGAACCTCGTGCTTCCACGACGCCGAGACGCACCCCTCCCCGCCCCGTTCGTAAATTGTTGGGATTTCTTTCCATTTTTTACAAATTCTTCTATTTTTTTGAGTTTTTTTCCATTTTTTATTTATAATCCGAAAAAATAGAAAATGCGTAGTTATCGATCGACGCCCGACCCTCGTGGTTCCACGACGCCGAGACGCGCCCCTCGCCTCCTCGGCGAAATCACGACGCTTCGTCGCTTTGCGTTTCCAACCGAAGGAGTTGATCGACCTATCGTATCTTGTTATTGGTCGAATTACACGACACGTGTGGATACGCACACGCTCGTTGATACTTTTCGATCAAAATTGGGACAAAACAACCCCCACGTGCCTAAGATGATAGGATTTGTTTCATTTTTACGGGTTTTTTTTTATTTTTTTTCTATTTTCTTTAAATAATTGGCAAAAACAATGGGATTCATCAATTTCCCTCAGTTTCAAACCGAGGGAAGGGCGAGTCCCTCAATTTGAAACAGAGGGAAAGCAACGTCCCTCGGTCTGGGTCAGTTTTTTAAAAAATAAAAAAATCTGAAAAAATAGAAAATGCGTAGTTATCGATCGACGCCCGACCCTCGTGGTTCCGGGATGACGAGACGAACCCCTCCCCGCCCCGTTCGTAAATCCTTGGGTTTTGTTTCCTTTTTTTACTATTTTTTCTATTTTTTTGAGTTTTTTTCCATTTTTCATTTAAAATCGAAAAAAAATTAGAAAACGCTTACTAAACAATTGACGCCCGACCCTCGTGGTTCCACGACGCCAAGACGCACACCTCCCTGCCCCGTTCATAAATTCTTGGGTTTTGATTTTTCTATTTTTTGTGTTTTTATAATTTTTATTTAAAATCCGAAATATAAAGAAAACGCGTAGTTATCGATTGACGCCTGACCCTCGTGGTTCCAAAACATCGAGACGCGCCCCTCGCCCCCTCGGCAAAATCACGATGCTTCGTCGCTTCGCGTTTCCAATCGAAGGAGTTGATCGATCGATCTAATCTTGTTGTTGGTTGAATTACACTACACGGGTGGATAAGCACATGCTCGTTGATATTTTTCGATCATAATTGGGTCAAAACTACACCCACGTGCCTAAGATGATAGGATTTATTTCATTTTTAAGGTTTTTCTATTTTTTTCTATTTTCTTTTATTTTTTGAATAATTGGCAAAAACCGAGGGATTGGATTTCTTTCGGTTTAAAACTGAGGGAAGGGAGATTCCCTCGGTTTGAAACCGAGGGAAAGCCACTTCCCTTGGTTGAGGGAAAACCAAGTCCCTCGGTTTGGGTCATGTTTTTATAAAATAGAAAAAAAATCCTAAAAAATAGAAAATGCATAGTTATCGATCGACACCTGACCCTCGTGGTTCTGGGACTCCAAGCCAAACCCCTCTCCGCCCCTTTCATAAATTCTTGAGTTTTGTTTCCAATTTTTACTAATTTTTCTATTTTTTTGAGTTTTTTTCCATTTCACATTTAAAATCGAAAAAAATTAGAAAACGCGTACTAAACGATCGACGCCCGAACCTCGTGGTTCCACGATACCGAGACGCACCCCTCCCCGCCCCAAACAACCCCCTCCTGCCTAAGATGATAGGATTTGTTTCATTTTTACGTTTTTTTTTTTTTTTTTTCTATTTTCTTTAAATAATTGGCAAAAACCGAGGGATTCAATTTCCCTCGGTTTCAAACCGAGGGAAGGGCGAGTCCCTCAATTTGAAACCGAGGGAAAGCCACGTCCCTCGGTATGAAACCGAGGGAAAGCCACGTCCCTCGGTCTGGGTCAATTTTTTAAAAAATAAAAAAAATCCAGAAAAAATAGAAAATGCGTAGTTATCGATCGACGCCCGACCCTCGTGGTTCCGGGACACCGAGACGAACCCCTTCCCGCCCCGTTCGTAAATCCTTGGGTTTTGTTTCCATTTTTTACTAATTTTTCTATTTTTTGAGTTTTTTTCATTTTTCATTTAAAATCGAAAAAAATTAGAAAACGCGTACTAAAAGATCGACGCCCGACCCTCTTGGTTCCACGACGCCGAAACGCACACCTCCCTGCCCCT
>BMAC01001195.1:161892-173702 GCA_014905375.1 Phtheirospermum japonicum | reverse complement strand
GAACCCCTCCCCTCCCCGCCCCGTTCGTAAATCCTTGGGTTTTTTTTCAATTTTTTACTAATTTTCTATTTTTTTGAGCTTTTTTCCATTTTTCATTTAATATCGAAAAAAATTAGAAAATGCGTACTAAACGATCGACGTCCGACCCTCAAGGTTTCACGCCGCCGACACACACCCCTCCTCGCCCCCTCGGCAAAATCACGACACTTCGTCATTTCGCATTTCTAACTAAATGAGTTGATCGATCGATCGTATCTTGTTGTTGGTCGAGTTACGCGAAACGTGTGGATACGCACATGCTCGTTGGTATTTCTCGATCGAAATTGGGTCAAAACCACCCCCACGTGCCTAAAATGATAGGATTTGTTTCATTATTTCAATTTTTATATTTTTTTATTTTTTAAATAATTGGCAAACACCGAGGGATTGGATTTCCCTCGTTTTCAAACCAAGGGAAGGGCGAGTCCCTTGGTTCGAAACCGAGGGAAAGCCACGTCCCTCAGTTTGAAACCGAGGGAAAACCAAGTCCCTTAGTTTGGGTAAATTTCTTAAAAAATAAAAAAAAATCCAAAAAAATAGAAAATGCGTAGTTATCGATCGACACCCGACCCTCGTCGTTCCGAGATGCCGAGCCGAACCCCTCCCCACCCCGTTCTCAAATTCTTTGGGGTTTTTTCCATTTTTTACTAATTTTTTTATTTTTTCGATTTCTTTTTCCATTTTTCATTTAAAATCGAAAAAAATTAGAAAACGCGTACTAAACGATCGACGCCCGACCATCGTGGTTCCACGATGCCGAGACGCACCCCTCCTCGCCCCTCAGCAAAATCATGACTCTTCGTCATTTTGCATTTCGAACCAAAGGAGTTGATCGATCGATCGTATCTTGTTGTTGGTCGAATTACACGACACGTGTGGATACGAACACGCTCGTTGATATTTTTTGATCGAAATCGGTCAAAACTACCCCAACGTGCCTAAGATGATAGGATTTGTTTCATTTTTATGGTTTTTCTACTTTTTTCAAATTTTTTTATTTTTTAAATAATTAGATAAAATCGAGGGATCGGATTTCCCTCGGTTTCAAACCGATGGAAGGGCGAGTCCCTCGGTTTGAAACTGTGCGAAAACCAAGTCCCTAGGTTTGGGTCAGTTTTTGAAAAAAAAACCCAAAAAAATAGAAAACGCATAGTTATCGATCGACGCCCGACCCTCGTGCTTCCGGGATGTAGAGCCGAACCCCTACCCGCCTCGTTCATAAATCCTTGGGTTTTGTTTTAATTGTTTACTAATTTTCTATTTTTTCAAGTTTTTTTTCCATTTTCCCTTTAAAATCGAAAGAGATTAGAAAATGGGTACTAAACGATCGACGCCCGACCCTCGTGGTTCCACGACACCGAGACGCACCCCTCCTCTCCCTCTCGGCATAATCACGACACTTCATCATTTCGCGTTTCCAACTAAAAGAGTTGATCGACCGATTGTATCTTGTTGTTGGTCGAGTTACACGACACGTGTGTATACGCACATGCTCTTTGGTATTTCTCGATCGAAATTCAGTCAAAACCACCCCCACGTGCCTAAGATGAAAGGATTTGTTTCATTTTCACAATTTTTCTATTTTTTTCTATTTCTTTATTTTTTAAATAATTGGCAAAAACCGAGGGATTGGATTTCCCTCGGTTTAAAACCGAGGGATTGGATTTCCCTCATTTTCAAACCGAGGGAAGGGCGAGTCCCTCGGTTTGAGACCGACGGAAGATCAAGTCCCCCGGTTTGGGTAAATTTTTTAAAAAATAAAAAAAATCCAAAAAAAAAATAGAAAATGCGTAGTTATCGATCGACGCCCGACCCTCGTGGTTCTGGGACGCCGAGCCGAACCCCTCCCCGCCCCATTCTAAAATTATTATTTTCTATTTTTTTCATTTTTTCGAGTTTTTTTTTCTATTTTTCATTTAAAATCGAAAAAAAACTAGAAAACGCGTACTAAACGATCGACGCCCGACCCTTGTGGTTCCATGACGCCGAGACGCACACCTCCTCGCCCACTCGGCAAAATCACAATGTTTCGTCGTTTCGCGTTTCCAACCAAAGGAGTTGATCGATCGATTGTATCTTGTTGTTGGTCGAATTATACGACACGTGTAAATATGCACATGCTCGTTGATATTTTTCGATCGAAATTGGGTCCGAACCACCCCCACGTGCCTAAGATGATGTGATTTGTTCATTTTTAGGGTTTTTTCTATTTTTTTTTATTTTTTAAATAATTGGCAAAAATCGAGGGATTGGATTTACCTCGGTACCGAGGAAAGGGCGAGTCCCTCAGTTTGAAATAGAGGGAAAGCCACGTCCTTCAGTTTGAAACCGAGGGAAAACCAAGTCCCTCGGTTTTGGTCAATTTTTTAAAAAACAAAAAAAAATCCAAGAAAAATAGAAAACGCGTAGTTATCGATCAACGCCCGACCATTATGGGCTTACCGAATAGCTCCCCGAACTTCTACACGGGAGTCGCCATTCAGCTTGGTTTATGGGATGTAAGCTGTCATTCCGGCTGAAATAGTTGCGGGTTCACAATGTTTATCAATGTTTAATGTGGAAGAGAATGAAAGGCTGGCAAGAGGAGCAGTTGAAATGATCGATGAAATACGAGACAAGGTTGCGGCCCGGGTGGAACATTACAAATAAAAGATTCAGAATGCTTTCAACAAATGTGTGAAACATCGGTATTTCCAAGTTGGCGACCTAGTATGGAGGCGAGATGATGCATTGCGTAATACTAGGAAGCTCGATCTAAATTAGATCAGGCCGTTTAAAGTGATTAAGGTGTTACGTGGAGGAGCGTACATACTCGAAAATGCTCAAGGAAAAGCTCTACCTAGAAGCTGGAATGTTTGTCATCTTAAGAAATATTACGCTTGAATGGCAGGTTTGTGAAATGGACGTGTGTTGTTCTTATTTATTAATCGATGCTTGAATACATCGGCTACTAGTTTCAATACCCTCAGGGGTGGAGTTTGATTTGTTTTAGTACCCTTCAGGGGCGGATATTTATTATTGTACCCTTCGGGGCAGATAACTTTTTCATTACCCTCATGGGCGAATATTTATTATTGTTCCCTTTGGGGCGGATAGCTTTTTTATTACCCTCAGGGGCTGATAATTATTATTGTACCCTTCGGGTTGGATACATTTGATATTCAATAAATAATGGAAGTTTGGAGAACACCCTATGTATTTTTATGGTTTTTATGAATGGATGGGTAATGTGATTTTAAGTATGTTTAATTTACATGTTTGAGGTCGCACTTTCGGGAGGGATATGTTTGACTACATATACTTCTCGGACTATTATGCTTTTGTGTGTGTCTGTGCTAATTTGTGCGAAAGAACATACTTGATTCATATGTTCTTTGATGTGAGTTCGGTTAAGCTTCTCTTGACTGTTTTATATAACCTATGATTTCCTGGGTTGTTGTGGTTTTTGATATGAACATATTTGATTTATATGCTCTAAACGATCTATATTGAATTTGTGGTTTTTCTCATGAAAGTTTGGATTGCAGGTCGTGATTATTTTACCTAGAAATTTTATGATTCTGTGATTTGACTTACAGATTTAAAACATTGATTGCTGGATGAGTTGTTGTAACAGGTTAATATACGATAAGCATAAATGACATAATTGTTCATACACAAACTACACGAAAAGTTCATAAGTTTGATATTATACAGCTGGTCTGGTTATATTATGCTCAGGTACAAAGTCTTCTAAGGGTGCGTCCAGCTCGACAATCAACTTGGCGAATAGAAAAGCTCGGGCTTGGCATGATATCCACCACTAGGCGTCTTTCTATTGCTTCATGTCGCCCTTCCAAAAATATAACGGAGGGAGGCTGCCTATGAAGGCTTTGATGTCGGGATTGTATGAGACGTTCATGCCCACGAGATAGGTCTTGATTATCTCCGCGGTTTTGTGTACCAACTCCCTGATGCCTCTGGCCATCTTGCCAAAATATAGGGATGTATTCTTATAAGCCTACAGCAATTCCTCCCGGTAAGCATCCATAAACCTCTTCCCCACCTCGCTTGTCAAAAAGGTCCGGTGAGCTTCGGCTACACCCTGATTGTGGGCTAGTTGATCTTGCTCCTCTTTAACTCGCACAGTCTCTTTGAGCTTTTGAACTTGTGATTTGAGTTCATCGGCCTGGCGAGCTTTGTCCAATTGATCTCTGAATTCATTGGCTAAACGAGCTGTTTCATCCTTTAGACTGTCCACCTAGCTCTTCAAAATATGTATTTCCTCTTCACGAGCCTTCAATAAGTCATTACCCCCATCCATCTCTCCTTGGGTCAAGGATAGTTGTCGGGTTTGCTGTTCTGACCGGGCTGTTAGCTTGTCGCACATTTTTTGAAGGTCGCTCTCAGCGGACCGGGTCAGTAGTTGGTTGGACAATGTGGAGAGCAAGGGATCCACCTTTATTACAAAATAATATAAGTGTTTGCAGATATTATGTTAAGAAAAGGGGGTTTAAATATGTTAAGTTACCTGGTTGGATATACTCTCGCCGAGAAGGGCCTTAATCTTCTCTGCGCTTTCACATTGCGCCAGCCCTTTTTCCAAATCTGGAGAGCTGGAGGTAGCAACGTCATGAGTCTTGCGGAGGCGATAGCGTTTTGGGGCCGGAGGAGGGGTGCGACCTCGGCTGGTCCTCTTCCATTTAAATAAGATGGATATGAGCGGTAGGCATTCCTCGGCATCCGCAACCTCTTCAAGGTCATCCCTCGCCTTCAAGGCTATCTCAAAATCTTCATCTACATTGACAACGAGAGGTCGCGGCGCCAATGTAGTTGAGGAGCTCGGATCAGCGACCACGGTGGCACCTTCCGAGCTGGATGAGATGCAGGTGTTGATGAATTCATCTGCAATAATAAGATACAGGGTTAAAATTACATTGTGATTACTATGGGTGATGATAAGTGTTATAACTAAGGATACCTAACAAATTCGGACCTGGTTAAAGCTTGATCCGGATCGATAGGTCGCGAGTCAAGCCCTACGAAGTAAAATGGCTTCTCTGACCTGGTAAGCTGAATCACATCGAATGGGCATTTACTCCATTCAGCGAAATGTTCAGTATATTGCTGATAGAGCATATGTCGTGTTTTTTGGGTAGGGGGATTGTCCTATTTTGGTGTGTGGTATTGTAGATCGGTGTCAAAAGGCCAGGATTCAGTGTTATGGTTAAGAAAGTAGTATTTTTTCCAATCGGGCACTTTTGACGAGGGATTCACCAAGAAGCGAGGTTTCCCAA
Organism: Phtheirospermum japonicum; assembly: GCA_014905375.1. Taxonomy (NCBI): domain Eukaryota; kingdom Viridiplantae; phylum Streptophyta; class Magnoliopsida; order Lamiales; family Orobanchaceae; genus Phtheirospermum; species Phtheirospermum japonicum. Next base: position 168,387 of record BMAC01001195.1, on the reverse strand, counting down.
GGCGAGCTGAGAAGTAAATAGATTGTTTTTGGTATTTCACTTGAGAACAGAAATGAAAGAAGCTCGGATTGTTAGAATAGGGTGACCAACAAGCCAACTTGTGGCTGTGGTCTGACCATTCTCTTATAATACAATCAGTTTTTATTCGTAATAATATCTTTTATACATATTGACATTCCATATCTTTTTTCCCATGCTAGTTGCATAGGTATGGTCCTGATGAAGTTACTTTATTATGGTAGATTGGTCTAGCAGAACCGTGAGATAATCTAGCACGTAATAAAACTCATCGAACTTGTTCCTAGTCGAAGGGTTACGCCGTAATGAGGATACAGGCCTTTCCCATTAAGACTAGTACTTAGTGTGTGTGGACCGCGTCTCATCGGTCACGGTGTCTGGACATCGACATACATAAGTAGGTGCTCATAAGATGAGTTCACTGAACTCCCTCACCTAGAAATCTCTAAGTGGTTCCCACTCATCGAGTAGATGATTTCTATGGTATAGCGTACAACATTAATCCTTAAGACCCAGACCTCATCGTGACTTCACTAGAGGACAGGCTATGTTGTGACCTGTCTCTGTGTCTCTTTGGAGGCCGATCAAAAGGGGCAACGCTCACATAGTCGGGAATCTAGTGGGAAGTCTGTGCATGGTAGTAGGGGATTCGGACGCATGATAAGTCATGGATGTCCTGTGTGTTCTGATGGTTGATAAATCCTCGGAGTCTCTGGCCAGAGCTGATAGTGGGGTGTTTGGAGAAATGTGTTTCTCTAAGTCACACACGAACGGATTATCTTGAACCTAGATGTACACACAGTTATTGAACTAGAAAGAGGTCTCGATGAACCAATACCTCTTGTTCAATCGGAACATAGATCGCGAAGGGATCGTACTGTACATATAAGCTATATCACAAGGTTCTTGCAGGCACTTCATTTGTATCTAGGGAATTATGATGCGTAGTTGCTAGGCGCCTCTCATAATTCGTTGGGTTCTGGTTTGACCAGTGATTAAGTAAAATGAGTTTTATTTAATCAGGGACTCTAAGGGACGAGTTCATATAAGAACAATATGTTGTTCGAATCACAATGTGTTGTGAACCCACGGCTAGCTTACACCTGAACCATTGAGGGTCCACACCACGTGTTTCCTGATTATTGAAAACGATAGCTAGAAATTAATTGTTAATTTTAGCAAAGTTAGATGTCAATATAATTGAATCTAAGGTTTGTAATTGTGATTATGAATTGAAAAAAATACGAGAATTTTATTTTGGACGCGAAAATATAATTGTTATATTTTTCGTAATTATCGTTTGTGAGAAATGATTTAATTCCGATGGGTTTTTAATTTAAAATTGGGTCGACCCAATAAGCATTAAGTTGTTGGGCCGGTTTATTTAAATTAAAAGGATTGGGCTTGTTTTAAATAAATAATAAGTCTTGTTTTTGTTTGGACCAGCCCACAATATTTCAAGATGGGCCTTGAGTGTTTGGGCTTGGATTTTATTAAAAAAAATAATAATAATAAATAACAAAAAGGAAACACACACACAGACGAGAAACCATTTTTTCAAAAGGACGGAAACCCTAATAAACCCGCCGTCCTCCTCTAGGCCCCGCCGCTTGCCACCGGCCGCCGCTACACACCGAAACGTTCGGTTTTTCTCCGTCGTTTTCAATCTAACGACGAGTCTAGTGCGTCGTCGCGAGTACGTCAGGTACGGTGTGTGACACCGATTCACCGGAGACGCGTCGCACACACCCATCGCCGTCGATTTGCCGGAGACGAGCCACGCCGGACCATTTTCTCTGCCGTGCCGAGGATCGCCTCTGCCGAAAGGAACCGCCGGACTGCTGTACCCTGGCAACGTCTCCTCGCCAGACTTCCAGGCCAATCCGGAGCTGCGTCCCGCACTCCGACAGCCCCGACGCCGCCTCGCCACCACCGCTGCGAGTCCGTCGACACGGCGAGAGGAACACGTCGCCGCTGCTGCACCCGCCGGTCGCACCGTATCCCGCTGCTGCCACAGCTGTTACGAACCCGGCCGGACTCCAGTCGTCGAGAAGCCGCTGTGCCGAGAGGTACAAGGCTGATCTGCAATATATGTTTTATATATATGATATATAAATACGTGTGTGCTGTGTTTGAATTATAAGTATGCATGCTGTTATGAATATATGTGTGCTGTGTTTGAATTATGATATGCATGCATATGTGAGATGTATGTATGAAATGTATGTGTGTGGTGTGTATGACACAGATTACATATGCATGCTAATGTATATTATATAATATATATAATTATAAATATATGTTAATATATATATATAATTGTTATATATTTGTGTTAATATATATATATATATATATATATATATAATTGTTATATATATATGTTTAATAGAAAAATCATGCTCGTTCGATTTTGAGAAAATCAAATTGTTTCTATTTTAAAAAGCAATTAAAACATTGTTTGAATTAATTAATTGTAAAATTGGGCCGTCGTCAATTGAATTCGATTCAATTATTTAAAAATTTTTGTTTTCCGCTGCGCGACGGTACCACCGATTCCCAACACGGGTCAGGAAGGACGTGGTAATATTCACACATGATCACATATCCTGCCATGAACCTTATGGAATTTGGGGTCAGTTGGAGGAGAGGAATTTTAAATTTATTGGCAGTAGAGACAAAGAACCAATGGGCAGGAAACCTAAACCCTGCTCTTAGGAATTCATCGAAGAATGTAATATGGTCAGGTGGAGGACTGTTCGGGTCAGTTTGTAAGATGGTTTGTTGGGCTATTGTAGCAGTGTCAGGGAGATTGAGAGCTATTTTGAACTCTTCAAACTTTTCCCGATATGGAAGCAGCCATTTGTTATCTTTAACTACCCTAGTGGCTTGGGGTAGGGGGAGCAGGTTGGCAACGGAAGAGGGGGATGCTACTGTTACAGGACTCTCTAAAAAATGTTCGGATTGGGATTTGGAGGGCATATTGGGTGCAGCTAGAGGAATGCCCTCCGGGATGATTTCATTTTCAGATCGAGCTGAAGGGTCTTCGGGTACATTTCTTACTAAGGCTTTAGTCTCAGCATAAGCCCTAGTTTCGGCGTCCAGCTCGAGCCAACTAACATCACCTTCTGGATCTTCATATAGGCCCGAATTCGGTGAAGGACTTTGTCTTCGCCTTCTTTTTAAAATGTAAGGGTTTTCAATGGAATCAAAATCAGGAGAAAGGTCTAGGTTTTGAGAATTAGTGTTGTAAGATGCTGGATTTGCCATTAATCAAGAAGAAAGAAGAAGAGAAGCAATAAATACGATAATATTCAGCAGATGCAATAATTATCGAACTCAATTGAAATTAATTGATGTATGAGAAGATGCAGGGGACTTAACCATTTTCGTTGCTGAGATGGACGTTGAGGTGCTGAAGATTTTTGCGGAATCTAGAGAGAGCAAAAGCTTTTTTGCAGAGTAAAAATGGCGGTTTTACTTGTGATTTTGTAATGAGAGGGTTTAGTGTGTTTTAGGTGGCGTGAAAAGCTGAAACGACAGAAAGTAGCGGGAAGTTAATAGGGTTTTTTAGGAATGTTTTGGGCCTTTCGTTTCTGGACCAGTGCGTTTAATATATTATGAGAAAATGGGGAGATGACACGTGTCCGACATGCTGTCAGGATACATTTAATGAATCTTTAAAGAGAAGTTATGGATAAGAGAAAATGCGTGTTTTGAGTTTTTTGAACACTCATGATTATTCTTTCTTAGATAATTGTGTATGAGTACGACTGTAGGTCGCGGATGGGTGGTTTTGTGATTTCAGGTCGATAGGCATACTAGGTTGGCGAATATGTAATATGGGGACTTATAAGCGACCTCTTCTTCTGGGAGGAGCATTCTTCCTGGGGGCCGAGCGAGATGATCTTTCAGAGGTCGCGATTTTATGTGGCAAGCTTGTATTGGATGATCATTGCTATAGCTCGGCATGGCAAGTTGGGTTAAACTGAGTTGTGGTATGATGTTTTGGTAAGCTAACATAGTAATTTATTAAAGTTTTATGATTTATGTTTAAGTTTTTATTGTGGTTTCTGGTTGTTGCATTCATTTTACCTTTTTACATATTCTACCTGATTTCGTACCTCAATCACCCAGAATATAGGGTATTAGTTGATACGACACTAAATATTCATGCTGGTATTTATGGTAAGCGACCTCATTTCTTGGAAGGAGCATTCCTTTTAAGAGGTGGGCGAGATGGTTTATAGAGTAGCGACTTGAAGTATGAAAGGGAGCTCTCATATAGGGTGGCGACCTCTTATGGTTTATTAGCTCGGCGTTATCTAGTAGCTCAGTGCTGGGATTTGCAAATATGAGGCCCGAATTGGCTAATATGGATGGTATTGTGGGGTCCCGATGAATTATATCAGAAGAATCACAGGCCCAGACCTATTCTGGTAATTTTAGCGAGAGATCTATTATTTAAGGGAACTTAGCATACATGAGTGATTCGAACTTTTGTGTACCTACTTAATAAATATTTGTCAATTATTCAAAAGCTCGCTCGCAAGAGTACGAGTTCGCATGTAGGTTGGTAAGTTGAACCGAGTCGATCTCTCGAGGAAAACTAGGCTCGGAAGTTCCTTTTGTGTTTGTTTGTTTACGAATACGAAATAAAATAAAATTCTAATCTAAACACATAAAAGCAATAAATTGATCTAAACGAAGAATTATGAAATTCAAGGGTTTTGAAAAGATTTAGAAAACTAGGGTTCTAGAGCTTCGAATCGTTTCCACGATCTCTTGGGAAAAACCTAATTGATGGTTCACGACGATTCTAGGCTCTAAACCCGTTAGATCTAGCCAATCAATCTCATCAATATCCTCATAATAATCTCATCACAATCATCAATCCAAAATCACCAAGATCATACAATTCATCATACATGGGGGGGTTTGTTTGTTTTAATTGAATTATTCTAAATTAACTAGCAAGCATGAATTGAAATCATTAGAGCTAATTAAACTAAATTAAAACGAAAGGAATTAAAAATTTACTAATTAAACTATGACGAACAGCAGCGCTTCGGTGTCGAGATCTTGAATCTAAGCTATCTAATTTATCTATGAATTAATCTAAACTAATCTTAAGCTGGAGATTTAAAACTAAGAAATTTAAAGAGAAACAAAGAAAATAAAATGGCACTCTTGGGGTTGTCAACCCCCAAAAGGCCTTAGAAACCCCGGGAATATGATAATGTATCTTAAAAATTCGAAATACATAGGTATTTATAGTTGTAGGAAGTCTTGGGTAGCAAGAAATCATAAAAACGAGTCAAAAACGCGTTTTCTGTGCAGTCGTGTCGACCGAGCGTCGACTGACGCGGTTCGGATCAACGAGACAGAGAGTTTGGGGGCATTGCTGTCGATTAGCGTTTCTATAACGGTTACAGAATAAAACCGTTATAGAATATCAGCGTGGGCATGGCTCGGCAGCGCTCGGCAGCGCTCAGGAGGCAACGGTCGGCAGGTGTGTGCAGCGTTTTGCAGGACTTATCGGCCAGAGATACTATAACGGTTTCATAAGGAAAACCGTTATAGAAAGTCTGGCAGCTTCACATTCTTCAATTCGCGACCCGTTTTCGCTGAAACTTTACTCGTTTGCCCATTCTTGAAGACGTCCAAACCAAAATACTTCAAAATACCTAAAATAAATATATAATTAACTAATTATAATTAAAATATGATAAAATAAGTTGGAGATAAGAAAATACGAAAATATGCTCAATCTATCCAACTTTCACCAAAAACAATAATAAAAACGAACTAAAATACTAAATAAAATCAAGACAAATTCGTGTTAATCAACTACCCCACGCTTAATTGGTTTGTTCGTCTTCGAACAAAGGATAATTTCAAAGTATAACAAGAATGAAAATATGCTCAAGCAATGAGTCGTGTCGTGCTACATATAGATAATTTTTAAAATATAAATACATGCAACGCAACTTCAAACACTCCACCCTTATTACATTGTCGATTCAAAAACAAAATCATACATCCTCTCAAAAGAAAAATATATATGTGGGTGTTCACTCAAAGCACTCAAGCATTTTTAAGGGGACGTGTTTACGCTCAAATCATACAAATACAAATACAATAAATAATCACAGAAAATCAATCTCTTCTCAATCGCAAATTAAGTGTGTTATCAACAAAGAATCGGAAAAGGTCTTTTCGGGTTGTAATGTAAGGCTCTTTGGACGGGTATGGAATATATAAGTCGTGTGCTAAATAACTCACTCAACCTAATCTAATCACGAAGCAAGTTGCTTCACCTCGTTCAAAAATAAAAATACCTCACTAAACACTCATAACGTAGCCTTAAACTTGGGCTATTTCTCAACTCGTAAACCGTAAAACGCATGTAGGTTGGTAAGTTGAACCGAGTCGATCTCTCGAGGAAAACTAGGCTCGGAAGTTCCTTTTGTGTTT
>BMAC01001195.1:142374-154445 GCA_014905375.1 Phtheirospermum japonicum | reverse complement strand
GTTTGTTTACGAATACGAAATAAAATAAAATTCTAATCTAAACACATAAAAGCAATAAATTGATCTAAACGAAGAATTATGAAATTCAAGGGTTTCAAAAAGATTTAGAAAACTAGAGCTTCGAATCGTTTCCACGATCTCTTGGGAAAAACCCAATTGATGGTTCACAACGATTCTACACTCTAGACCCGTTAGATCTAGCCAATCAATCTCATCAATATCATCATAATATTCTCATCACAACCATCAATCCAAAATCACCAAGATCATACAATTCATCATACATGGGGGGGTATAGTTTAAAACTAAGAAATTTAAAGAGAAAGTAAGAAAATAAAATGGCACTCCTGGGGTTGTCAACCCTCAAAAGGCCTTAGAAACCCTAGGAATATGATAATGTATCTTAAAAATCCGAAATACATAGGTATTTATAGTTGTAGGAAGTCTTGGGTAGCAAGAAATCATAAAAACGCGTTTTCTGGGCAGTCGCGTCGACTGACGCGGTTCGGATCGACGCGACAGAGAGTTTGGGGGATTTGCTATCGATCAGGGTTTCTATAACGGTTACAGAAGAAAACCGTTATAGAATATCAGCGTGGGCATGGCTCGGCAGCGCTCAGCTGCGTCGGCAGGCAACGGTCGGCAGGTGTGTGCAGCGCTTGGCAGGACTGATCGGCCAGGGATACTATAACGCTTTCAGATGGAAAACGGTTATAGAAAGTATGGCAGCTTCACATTCTTCAATTCGCGGCCCGTTTTCACTGAAACTCTACTCGTTTGCCCATTCTTGAATACGTCCAAACCAAAATACTTCAAAATACCTAAAATAAACATAAAATTAATTAATTATAATTAAAATATGATAAAATAAGTTGGAGATAATAAAATACGAAAATATGCTCAATCTATCCAACTTTCACCAAAAATAATAATAAAAATGAACTAAAATACTAAATAAAATCAATACAAATTTGTGTTAATCAATGATCTAAGTCGGTCATGGTATTTATGGAATTACAGTGGGAGAATGTAACCCTAGCTTGGGGAACACTTCTCTTGTCTATATAAAGGGGTTCACGCCTCACTTTTATTCTAAGTTTTTTTTACCTCAATTTGGGTAATCAAAATATCTCTCACACTATCTGACTTAAGCATCGGATGACCTTCACTGGGGCCGTCAACCACCTTAGCTGAAGGTGTTGTTTTGCAGGATCGATCAGGTCGCCAAGAGGTTCTTGGAGATCAATTAGGTTGTTGCGACGTAATTGGAAAGTATTTCAGGTTTCTGATCTCTTATTTGAGGTTAGTACCCCTATTTTTGGTAACCAATCTTTTTGGTTTTATCACCGACCAATCATGAACTAAATAATTCTTCATTAAACTTTCTTTTGGATGCTCGGGAGCATTTCTTGATGATGATTTTTGTGGCTCGTAAGGAGTAGATTCGGGCTAGATTGGTTGGGCCGGGTCGGGCTATATTGGTTGGGCCAGGTCGGGCTAGGCTGGTTGGGTCGAGTTAGGTTGGACAGGGGGCCTGGGTTGAGGCGGGATGGGCCGATTTGGTGGGGGTTAGAGGGTTAGAGGAGAGTGGGCTGAAAGAGTTGTGGGTTAGGAGGGAAAAAGGAGGGTGGGCTTAGGAGGTTTGGCCTAAAGGTTCTGAGTGGATTGGGGGTTATTGGGGGATAAGGCTGGAGTGTGAGAATGAAAAGAGGTGGATGAGTTTGAAGAGGGGTAAAGTTGGGGTGGGGCCTGAGGGTGAGAATTAAAAGATGAGGGTTGCGAACAAGATTGGGCTTGGGGAGGTTTATGTTAACCTTTGACAACATCTTGTACAATTCCTTGAATTAGGCGTCTTGCTTCATCGGTTGGATACGACTTGGGTATGGAATCGGAGGTCGGTATGGCATCGTGGATTTGTGTAATCCCCTGGTAGCCTCGGTTTCCTTTGCCTTACAACTTGAAGAAGATGTGTGTGGGCTAGGAGCGGTTACGGGCTCATCCGAATCTTGCATGGTCAAATCTTCTTGAACTTGGGGCGAGGGCAAGGGGTCATCGTCGGGATGGGCAACTTTGTTATCTACCACCTTGCCGCTTCGAAGAATAGTCACTTCTTGATCTAGAGCTGGTTGACTTGGTAGCTTTCCTTTGTCACGGGCCCGTTTAAGTTCATTAGCATCCATCTCCACTTGCCCCACTCGTGTCTCCAAATTCGCGAGCCGTTTTGTCAATTGATGGATAGAACCTAAAAGTTCGGTTAAGATGGACTCCATGCTCGGTTGGCATGATGTCAAATTATATTTAGGAGCCAAGAACGAGGATCATAAGGCGGGAAAGGTGGTCAAGAGGTAAACGAGGCTTGAGGTCGTGGTTGTTGCACTTGTTCCGCCATTAGAGGCCCGGGTGGGTTTTGAGCGTTTGTCGTATCCCTCCACCCAAAGTTAGTTCCTCCACCCGGGGTTGTAAGTTTGAGAATTTGGATTTTTTTGTCGTTGGAAACCTCCTCCTCGGGCTTGGTTCGATTGCAGGGCTTGGTACCCTTGGATCGCGAATGCTTGCTCGTCGAGCTCACTCGGTTGCCCATAAACCATCGGTCACGTACTTGCTCCATGAACCATGAAGCCGCACGTGGTGCATGTCTCCATCGAACCCAAGTAGTGCTTGGTGAGGGAAGCTACTTGGCTTTCGAGGTCTGCAATCTTATGGGCCCACTCGGGCTCATCCTTTGTTGATATTTCTTTCACTTTCTCCTTTTCCTCTAAAATACTCATCCAGTGATCATCGGCGGTCATATTCATGAAAATATCATATAATTCCCTCGTCGAGCGGCCAGCAAGGTTCCCTCCAGCGGCGTTGTTCGCCATGCGTTTAGACCCAAACATCAAGCCATTGTGAAAAAATTGGTTCAGGAAATCGCCGGTGAACCGATGATGATGGCACTTGGTAAGATAGCAATTAAAGCGCTCCCATGCGTCGTAGAAGGTCTCGTCGCTTTCTTGACAGAACAAGGCAATCTTTGCTCGGAAGTCAATCGTCTTGTCTTGGGAGTAGTACTCTTCCATGAACTTCTCAGTCACCATGTCCCAATTATTGAGGGAATCGGCTGGTAATATCATAAGCCAATCAATCGCTTTATCCTTCATCGTATACGGGAAGCACCACATCTTGATTTGATCAATATGGATCCCTTGGTGTGGAAAACTCGACACGGAGTAGGATTTGATCCAAAGGAAGTGGAAAGCATCCTCATGCGGTAGGCCATGAAAAGATGGGAGTCGGTTGAGATAAATTGGCCGCAAGTCATACTCGAGGGCCTCGGCGCTTAGTCAAATGCATGAGGAAAAGTAGCCCATGCACGGTCTCGACACCTCCTTGATGCTATTCATCGGGCCTCCATCGGGAGAGGCAAAAGAATGGCCACCCGGATCTTGCACGGCATATGTATTCTCATTTACGGTAGGCGCCCGGGGAATGTCTTGAGGATTTCGATTTTGGAATCGAGACACGGGCCCGGTCGGATTTCGGAATAGAGGCTCTTGGATGTGAGGAGCAGTGAAGTGTGGCCCTTGGTAATGTGGCCTCGGCGCTTGGAATTGAGGTTGAAATTGATATGGCGGGCCATCGATGATTGGGCCTTGGTAGTGTGGGCCGTGGAATTGGTTTCCATGTGGCGAGGGGTACCATCGCGGCGATACTTGGAGTTGTGGCTCGAGTGTCGGCACATTAGCACGGGATGGAGAATAAGGGCCGTGAAATTGGGGCGTTCAAACTTCGGGGGTCTTGATTTGTGAAAACCATTCCCCCCCCTGGTCAAGCGGCATCTCGTACACGGGTTGAGGAATTTGATGTAGTGGGTCGTGAGGTGATGATGTGGGCCCGAACGATGCTTGAGGTGGGGGTATCCCTTGATTTTTGTGAGCGTGGGGCCTAGGATATATATATAAAGACACTGGGGCAGAATTGTCAAAACGGGTAAAAAATTACGAAATTTCCAGCGTCGCAGTCGATCGACTGAAACCTTGTTGATCGACTGCTTCATATTCAAACGGCCCAGCTTCTGTTGAGCAATCGATGGGATGGGCCAGTCGATCGACTGGACTAGAAGTCGATTGACTGCATGCCAGTCGATCGACTGGCATGGCTGCTCCCGGCTCAGTTTTCTCGTTTTCCGCTCCAGACGTCCGCCAATTGTTGTCCCTTGTTCGCGCTTGGTCATTCTATGGCCAAAAATATAAAAACGAGTGAAAAACTACAAAAATGTATTAAACACCACGCAAATGCTACAAAAACCTAAAATTAACAAAATAGGCCTAATCGACTCCTAATACCCATAAACGCAAGCAAACCAAATGCAAATGCGACATAAAAAGTGAACAAAAACACGTACAAAAACATGCAAATCAACCACCCCACACTTAGATTGATTGCTTGCCCTCAAGCAAATTTAATCTAGAATTACGAAATTACCCCCAGATGATCCTAAACTAATGCACAAAAACCCAATTCGAGATGTCCCATGCTACAATGCTTGTTAGCTTGATCAAAAATGACAACAAAAATGCATTGAAAAGGAAAGTTTAGATCGACTCTCGAAACCTAAAAGTACTAGGTACCCCTCCAAGTCGGTCCCCTAGTCCTTTCCTCGGCAAAGTTCTATCCACGCTCGAATCATTAATCGGCTCCCTACTAGCCCTAATCATCTACAACTCTATTTAACAATCAAAATATAAAAAGGAAAAAGGGAAATGTGCAATAGTTTCACATTTATTATGTAATAACTTCAAGAATTTATAACGTATCCTTGTTTATTCATCATCATTTATTTATTATTTTTTTCTTTTTTCTTTTTTTTTTTTATTTGGTACCCAAGGGAAAGAGGTACTTAAGTACAAGATATATACAAAGAGAAATCAATGACTCCGATCACTCGTTGCTACTAGAAACTTACAATGTTTTTGTTCGAGCACATGGAGCAATTGACGACTCCAAAATACAAAAACAAGATCCTATAGAGAGTGTTCGATGACTAGGCTAGTTGAGGCACTAGTTCTAAATTGAGCTCAAGGATAGCACGAATCTATAGCCGAACAAAGTTCCCAACATGTCAAACTACCTAAGTACACTAAATCCGATCGAAATTCTAAACTTCCTAATCAAATCATCAAAACCTCGTCACTTCGCCAAGGTTACAAGCAAATATAACACACGCTACTCAATTATCACAAGCAAGCACACACAACTTAAAAAGCCTAAGATGAACTCTAACCACCCCACACTTTAAAACCTAGCAATGTCCTCATTGTACATTAAGCTAAAAAAGGGTAAAAAGTGTAAGAGAAAAGAAAACGCCCCTATTTTCGAGCATGTGATAACGATTCAGTCGTGCATAAGTCCTCGTCTGGTAGTCGAGGCAAGCTATCTACAAAACATGACAAACGGGGGAAAGGTTGCAAAAACAAGCTACGTACAAAAAGTAAAAATATTTTTGAGGTTTTTGAAATTTCTATTTTGTTGGGATTTTCTTTTATGATTTTTTAATTATTTCTTTATTTATTATATTGTTTTTCTTTTCTTTTTTTTATTAAAACAAAAAAGGAAGGAGGAACAAAAGAGAAATATGAAACATAAGCACACTATATACAAAAGTTTTTTTTTATTATTATTACTTTTTTTATATATTTTTTTAAGAGTTGGGATGAGAAATAAAAGAACATAATCGAACAATAAATAATGTAAAGATAAACGAATGACAATAAAACACAAACTTATTAAAATAATTAAAAAGGATATGTAGGAGAATTAGTGATGTCTCCTACGTCAGGGGTTGAGCTTAAAAATCCAAGAATCGCACAAACATCACCAACGTCGGATAAATAAAGCTCAAAACATAAAAAACAAGAAAACAACCTAAAACCCTGATGAAACTCGACTCAAAAACTACTAAAAATGACACTAAACCCTAACTGAAAACACGTAAAAACACCACAATTACATGCAAAACAACCACCTCACACTTATCGGTTTGTTCGTCCTCGAACAACGAAAAGAATCGAGAATACACATGCAATGAACATTATTGATTAGCACGAATTGGTCTTGATTTTTATTAGTATTTTAGTTTATTTTTCTAATTGTTTTTTGTATAAGTTGGATAGATTGAGCATATTTTCGTATTTTCTTATCTCCAACTTATCTTATCATATTTTATTTACAATTAATTAATTTAATGTTTATTATAGGATTTTGAGGTGTTTTGGCCTGCAGATAGTCGAGGATGGGCGTACGAGTGGAGTTTCAGCGAAAACGGGCCGCGATTTGAAGAATTTAAAGTTGTCGACTTTCTATAACGGTTTTTTTTCCTGGAACCATTCTAGAAAGGCCTGGCCGATCATAACTCTCTGTAGCGTCGACTCAAGGTGCGTCGACCAACGCACGCCTGCCGAGCCCTGCGCACACTATTGACCATTCACATCGGTAGACGCGAGAACTGACGTCAATTGACGCGCCTGCAACGGTCTCTGTAGCGTCGACCAGTTCGCGTCGGTTGACGCAAGAACCGACGTCGATCGATGCGCCTGCCACGGTCTCTGTAGCGTCGACCAGTTTCGCGTCAGTCAACGCCAGAACAAACGTCGATTGATGCGACGGCCCTGAATAGTAATTTTTAGGGTTTCTTGTGCGCCAAGTCATGAAATAACTATATAAACCCTTCATATTTCGGATTAAACACACAACCACGACCCAAAACACTTCCCTGGGGTTGAGAAACCTATTTTCAACACCCTACAACATATTTTAAAGATCTACGTCGAAGATTCAAGATCCAAAGCACCAAGACGAAGACGTTCGTTCAAGCTCCGATTTCTCGACCGAGATCAACCATCCAAAGTCTGATTTCCAGAAATCTTTCAGCACCTTTAGCTACTTAATAAGTTCTCTGAACTCTAGTTATTCCTCGTTAAATTCTAGATAATTCATGTTTAATTATTTCGTTTGAGCTTTTAGTTTCGTTTATTTATTTCGAATCGTTTGAACGGTTGAATCGCTGAAGCTTTGAACCTTAGATTTCGTTTTTAATATTAATTTAGTTGCTGCATTTTACTTCGTTAATGCTTGGTGATGAGATTGTTCATGCTTAGTTTATTTATTGCTTATGCTTGGTTAATTAGTTTATGATATGTTATTGCTTAAGAATTTTATATTGATCTTGTTCTTGAGAATTCATATGTTAGATTTAGTTCATAGTAGTTTGATGCATGCTAGTTAATTAATTTAGAATTTATTTGCTCTAAAATCCCTAGATTAATAATTCTTAGATAATTTAGTTTCAAGCTTAGGTTAAATTAATTAGTTAATCATAATTAGTTGATGCTTTTGAATTTATTAGTAGTTTATAATTCCAAAAACCAAATTTATACAAGTTCTCGTGTTAAACATTGTGATTAAACAAACATTAAAAATCCCGAACGTCAGTCCTTGAGAGACGAATCGAGTTAAGCTTGCCAACCTACACGCGATCTCGTTCTCTTGCGGGCGAGCTATTAAATTTCTGACAATTATTTATAAAGTAGGCACACACAAAAGATCGAATCAAAAATTGGCGCCGTTGCCGGGGACTGAAATAGGTTATGATAATGTTTGTTCGTGTTATTTTATGCTTTTCTGTTTATTTGTATAAAGGTTCTTTGTTTGCCACTCGATGCGTTGATGTTTTTTGTTGTTGATGCTAGGACGTCGAAGTCTTAGAAACGAACTTGCTATATATATAGACAACATCGAACGAGTTGGGAGATCGAGAAGACTCTTTCATTCCCCCGACATAATTAATCGTAAAACAAATTTGGCCAACATGTCAAACACTACCCCTATTGGAGGCCGAGGACCAGGAGGAAGAGGAGGAGGACAAACGAATGGTGGCTGAGGGCAAGGAAATGACAATAATACCCCTCTATGATACCAACCATATGGGATGCCGCCCACCGATGATCTAAACTTTGGAGACCCACAAGACGATAATCGTCAAGGAGATCCACTGATTCTTGATCCTAATCACGCGCTTAACGACGGAAACAACCAAAGGATCAATAACGAAGAGAATCAAGAAGGAAACCAGTTCCTCAACGATCCATATAATGGGGAGCCCCAAGGCCAAGATAATCGTCAAGCAGTGATTCAAGAAAATCAAACCAGTCGTCCACATCACTTTAGGAACCGAGCGGAAGCTCAAGCATACAACGCTCGTGCAAATGAGGAGTTCTTACACAACCAAGTTGGTAATGGCAGGCCCCAGCACCAAAATAACCAACAACACAATGATAATGTAAATCGGGAACGAGCACCAAACTATTTCCAAAATAGACTAGGAGGCCGACAGTATGATAATGGTCAAGACGATGATACACTGGATGATGAATATGAGGATGAAAATGAGTTTCATGAGGATGAATATTATGAGGATGGGGACAATTTTGGAGGAAGACGTGGGAATTTTGGAGGAAGACATACCCCTCGGTATCAAAACATACGAAAACAAGGTGATCTCGCATGTCCAACCATTGTACCATATAGCTCAGCGATAGTTTTAGGACAAGCGTCTAGGACTACAACTTGAGGATCGACGATTTGAATAGACTACCTTCCTTCTATGGTTTGCCGAATGAAGACCCACTCGAGTTCGTTGGAGAATTTTACATAGCACTATCTGGGATTCAAGATCGAGGACTCAGTGAGGGACAGCTTAGAATGAGATACTTCCCTAGTACCCTGAAAGATAAAGCGAAATGATGGTTTAATAAATTGCAACCTAATTCCTTAACAAATTGGGGAATGGTTTACAAGAAATTTGTGGGAAGATTTTACTCAGCCCAAACGACGACAAAGTTGAGAAGGGAAATTTCCAACTTCGAGCAATTGGATGGCGAATTATTTCACGAGGCATGGAATGATTTTAAGGATCTCCTAAATGCATGTCCACACCATGGTAACAATGACGAAATGGTCAACAATTACTTTTATGAAGGATTATTGCCGAATTTCAAGAAAAAGGGGAAACCCGAGCAGGAGATTTCGGGGGCTTAACCGCGGAGGAAGCACGAGATCTTTTTGAATTAATAAGTGACAAGTCGAGGCAAACAAGTTTAAGGCCTCGAAAACTTAGAGTGAATGAGGTTTCATTTGCGCAAGCGGAAGATGACAAGATTGATAAACTTACAAAGCAAGTGGAGTTGTTGACGAACATGATGATGAAGCAACAATCTCAACCTTCATAAGAGACATGTGGAATTTGTGGAGTATTTGGACATGGAGCGAATGCATGTTCGGTGACTTTTGACGATGAATCGAACATAGAGGTCAACGCCATGCAAAATTTCCAACACAACAATTCTGGGCAGAAACCCACAAACTAATTTCAGGCACAGAATGATTCTCCTTTTTTCAAGTGGGGTCCTGAGAACCCACATTATGCGCCGATGAAGCCACAGACCGACCCACGGTACCTTCCTTCACCACCACCGCCTACGAAGGGGCAAATGCCAAATCCGGTTAAACCAAATAATCAATTATTGGTTTGGCAACAAAATCAAGTGACTGAGACGCTCATTAATAGAGAGGGACTTGTAAAAGTGAGTGCAAAGATAGACGACCTCTCAAAAAAGGTGAATAGTATTGACAGTCTCTCTAGGATAGTGCATGATCTTGCTAAGAGTGTGGAGAGGATTAATAGGACGATAGTACAATTGGCGACTGACATTGCGAGATCAAATAAGGAAAAGGACAAGTTTCTGAGTCAAACGGAGGAAGCCTCAGCGATTAAAGTCCTACGCAGTGGAAAATTGATTGATAATGGAGTCGAGATAAATGACGGAGGGGATGAAGAGATGACGGAGAGTCCAACACCAACATCACCAAAGGGAGATGATTCCAAGCCGATAGAACAATTACATAAGACACCAAACCCTTAC
This sequence comes from Phtheirospermum japonicum, assembly GCA_014905375.1. Taxonomy (NCBI): domain Eukaryota; kingdom Viridiplantae; phylum Streptophyta; class Magnoliopsida; order Lamiales; family Orobanchaceae; genus Phtheirospermum; species Phtheirospermum japonicum. The sequence continues at coordinate 144,486 of BMAC01001195.1, read as the reverse complement.
GTTCCGGGATCTTTGAAGGGGAATCTCACAAACATGACTCTCACTTCGCCGATAGTCGAAAAAGTTCCATTTCCAAGCCGTCTTCGACCAACAAAAGAAAATAAAAAGTTCATGGAGCTTTACAACTTGCTGAAGAACGTCAACCTCAACCTTCCTCATTTGGATGTGATCAAAATGATGCCGGCATATGTGAAGTTCTTCAAGGATATTGCTACATGACATAAGCATTCAGAGACAAATCAATACGTTTCTCTAACAAATGAGGTGAGTGCGTTATGCAAGCAACCACTGCCTACGAAGGAGAAGGACCCTGGAAGCTTTTGTGTCAATATTACATTGGAGAATGGGCAACAAGCGCGCGGAATGCTTGATCTTGGCGCAGGAATTAACTTAATGCCGCATTCCCTTTATAAGCAATTTGATTTAGGACCATTGAAGCCGACAAGGATGCGTCTCCAATTAGCGGATCATTCAATTCGCTAACCATTGGGAATTGTAGAAGACGTTTTGGTGAAAGTAGGTGAATTAATAATACCAGTTGATTTTGTAGTTTTAGATGTTGGAGAGATGTCGAGTGAGGACAAGGGGCATACTATTATTTTAGGCCGTCCATTTGTGTCTACCTCCCATGCAGTGATTGATGTGAACAAAGGGAGGATGAGCATGTCTGTTTTGGGAGAGACGGTTACTTTTTCTTTGCGAGATGTGAATAATTGCCCTGCGCCATTGATGGAAGAAGAAGAATGTTCGTTCGTTGACCCGGTAGATGCATGCGTCCGAGAGCTTAAGAGCATAATGGTTTTGGACGAGATGAACGTCGAGGACGACAATGATTTTCTTAGCAGGGAGGAGGTAGCCGAGCTATTTGGTATTGATTTTCATGACATTGGAGTGGACCTTGCGATTATGGACCCAAACGAAACATTTGAGAATGAGTTTCAAGCGAGTGATATGGTGGAGTTAGGTGATCCACCGCAAGTATGCGGCGTAAAATGTTGCGCTTCTTGGGAGGCAACCCAAACATTAGTTTTTCTTAATTTTTATTTCAATTTTTTTTTAGTTTTTTTTTTACTGTGTCAGTTGTCGTGGTGCGTTTATGTGTGTGTTAATGTGTAGAAAATCCAGTTTTATGATTTCATCTCCGCCGATCGAGGTCGCAATCCGACCCAATTTAGCCGCAGTCCGGCAACCTTTTGATTAGCCACAATCCGGCCGATTCAATTCCACACGATGTGCCACCGGGCACTTGCGCGCAACACAATTGACTACAATCTCTTTTAATTCAAGACAATTCCAATCACGAGTTCAAGACGAAGGATTATTGCACAATTATTTTGGAAAGACTCAACTATCGATTTTTCAGGGATGTTTTCTTATCTCCCTTGCTTTTATTTTATTTATATCTATGGCAATCAGGAGTTTGCCACATTTTTAAAGGGGGGATGGTTTAGTGTGAATTATAGTTGAAATTTGTGCAAATTAAAAAAAAAATTTCGTGGGTTTGTAGTGCTAAATTTCACATGATTGATCACTATTTCTGCGTTGTATTGTGTTTGTATGGCATGCCTGTCAAAGTTAGCTAAGTATTATTTGAGGTTCTAGTCTTTTGAGCGTGCATAAGTGCATATATAATTCAAAATTTATTATTTATATATTGTAAAATTGTACTTGTACGTAATTGATTTCGCAAAACCTTAAAAGCAGCGTCAATTCAAAAGTTTTTCATGCAAAAAGCCTTGTGAGTTGCCTGAGTGTTTATCATCTTTGCATGTACTTGAATAAGTTTTGATTTGAGATCTCTTTGAAACCGCTGTGTAGTTGATTTTGAAAATGAGGATAAGGCACAAATATAAACCCTATTCCGGCCATATCCATATATATTAGCCACTATAAATTCCGAATGAGCCAATCATAGCCAAATAATCCATGCCTATAGCCATGAGTGTTTTGGAAGACGACCCCTACAACCCATTAAAAGCGTGGGGTAGGAGTTCGTATTTTTATTGGTTATTTGAGTCTTGAAAATTTTATTAAGAATTTATTATTTTGCAAGTAAGGACCACCATCTAAAAAAAATATAAAATAAAAAAAAAATAGAGAGAGAGAGAGAGA
>BMAC01001195.1:118234-142349 GCA_014905375.1 Phtheirospermum japonicum | reverse complement strand
GCGTTTAAGCGGTTTAAGCAAAAAGTCGGTAGTAGAGTTACGAGTTGAGAAATAGACTTTGTTTAAAGGCTACGTTTTGAGTGTTTAGTGAGGTTTTTATTTTTGAACGAGGTGAAGCGCATTGCTTTGTGATTAGAATAGGTTTGGTGAGTTATTGATCACATTAGATCGTGAGTTAGCCACACGACTTATATATTCCATACCTGTCCAAAAAACCTTATATTACAACCCGAAAAGACCTTTTCGATTCTTAGTTCGACAACACACTTAATTTGCGATTGAAAAGAGATTGATTTTCCGTTATTATTTATTGTGCATCTATTTGTATGATTTGAGTGTATACATGTCCCATGCAGAAGATACTTGAGTACTTTGAGCGAACACCCTTATATATTACCCTTTTGAGAGGATGCATGATTTTGTTTTTGGAGAAGACTATGTAATAAGGGTGGAGTGTTTGACGTTGCGTTACTTGTATCTATAATTTCAAAATTATGTATGTAGCATAGCACGACTCATTGCTTGAGCTGATTTTCTTTCTTGTTATACTTTGAATCTATTTTTTGTTCAAGGACGAACAAACCAATAAAGCGTGGGGTAGTTGATTAGCACGAATTTGTCTTGATTTTTTTTAGTATTGTAGTTTATTTTTCTAATTGTTTTTGGTATAAGTTGGATAGATTGAGCATATTTTCGTATTTTCTTATCTCCAACTTATATTATCATATTTTATTTACAATTAATTAATTTAATGTTTATTACAGGATTTTGAGGTGTTTTTGCCTGAAGATAGTCGAGGATGGGCGTACGAGTGGAGTTTCAGCGAAAACAGACCGCGATTTGAAGAATTTAAAGTTGTCGACTTTCTATAACGATTTTTCTCGTGGAAACGTTCTAGAAAGTCCTGGCCGACCACAACTCTCTGTAGCGTCGACCCCAGGTGCGTCGACCGACGCACGCCTGCCGAGCCCTGCCGAGCGCTGCGCACACTATCTACCCTTAACGTCGGTTGAGGCGAGAACTGACGTCGATAGACGCGCCTGCTATGTAGCGTCGACTATTTCGCGTCAGTTGACGTGAGAACTGACGTCGATCGATGCACCTGCCACGGTCTCTGTAGCATCAGCCAGTTTCGCGTCAATCGACGCGACGGACCAGAATCGTAATTTTTAGGGTTTCTTGTGTGCCAAGTCATGAAATAACTATATAAACCCTTCATATTACGGATTAAACACACAACCACGACCCAAAACACTTCCCTAGGGTTGAGAAACCTATTTTCAACACCCTACAACATATTTTAAAGTCTACGTCGAAGATTCAAGATCCGAAGCACCAAGACGAAAACGTTCGTTCAAGCTCCGATTTCTCAACCGAGATCAACCATCCAAAGTCTGATTTCCAGAAATCTTTCAGCACCTTTAGCTACTTAATAAGTTCTCTAAACTCTAGTTATTCCTCGTTTAATTCTAGATAATTCATGTTTAATTATTTCGTTTGAGCTTTTAGTTTCGTTTATTTATTTCGAATCGTTTGAACTGTTGAATCGCTGAAGCTTTGAACCTTAGATTTCGTTTTTAATATTAATTTAGTTGCTGCGTTTTACTTCGTTAATGCTTGGTGATGAGATTGTTCATGCTTAGTTTATTTATTGCTTATGCTTGGTTAATTAGTTTATGATATGTTATTGCTTAAGAATTTTATATTGATCTTGTTCTTGAGAATTCATATGTTAGATTTAGTTCATAGTAGTTTGATGCATGCTAGTTAATTAATTTAGAATTTATTTGCTCTAAAATCCCTAGATTAATAATTCTTAGATAATTTAGTTTCAGGCTTAGGTTAAATTAATTAGTTAATCATAATTAGTTGATGCTTTTGAATTTATTAGTAGTTTATAATTCCAAAAACCCAATTTATACAAGTTCTCGTGTTAAACATTGTGATTAAACAAACATTAAAAATCCCGAACGTCAGTCCTTGAGAGACGACTCGAGTTAAGCTTGCCAACCTACACGCGATCCCGTTCTCTTGCGGGCGAGCTATTAAATTTCTGACAATTATTTATAAAGTGGGCACACACAAAAGCTCGAATCAATTATGTAAAAAGAAAATTCCTTGTTCTTGTCCTTATTAATATGATGAATGTATAAACATAAACTCGTTATCGTCAAGCATTGCTCGTATTACTCTTTCTCAAATGGATTCCAAATTGATGACTTCCTCTTAAATAGAATTTTGAGGGTGTTCGCTCAATTCGCTCATGTGTTTGTTATATGGGACGTGTATACACTCAAGTCGGACAATGCATGCACCTTGTCAAGATTTTAAAAATCAAAAACTCAAAATTGCCCATTGTACATGACCAAACAAGATTCGAAAGAGGTCTTTATTTTGGGTTGTAATGTTGGCTCTTTGGTAAGGTACGGAATATATGGATATAGTGGCTAACACACGATCAAATGTGATTAGTAACACACAAAATCCTAACTTCTAAAGTTTGAATCTTAAAATCGCTTCACCCTTCCCAAATTATCAAGCTTTCAACACTTAGAATCTTTTTGAATTTTGCTTCTTTTTACTAAACTTATCCTTTTGGAATTAGGCTTTTCACTTGAACGCACGCTTTATCACTTTTTGTGATTTGTGTTGGAGTTTTATTCATTTTTTTTATCTTTTTTTTTTTGTATAAGCAACTCAAAATCATAAACCTATAATTAATTCCCTCACATTTCTAGTCAACTCACAATATACACTCTCACCTCACAATTTATGGAGATATAAGAGCTAAAATCAAGCTCAGCTAACAAGAAATGGGGCATAGGCTCAAGGGGGCTCATTTGGGATTTTTAAGTAGCTTATATATTTGGATATGGCCGGAATAAGGGTGATATATGTGCCTTGAGGTAATTTCCAAGTTCAATCATGTACGAGCAAAATTAAGCCACCAAAATGCAATTTCCAATAAAATGCAAGCAAAACCGATAATTCACACAAGGCTACTCACTAGTTTGCACCGCGTTTTGGAAACAAAATCAAAAGAGCTTTTAGAGCTTTGCAATCTTGTCACGAGTAAATGTTGATTATATATATACAGGCGGGTTTTGGATGAAGCAAAAAAATTCAACTCCTTGCACAAGAGGGCATAAACATGTAAAAATCCATTAAGTAAACTACTCAAACTTCCAAGTATATGGTGATTGCTAAATAATGTAATAAAGACACACAAGACACAAAAATGACTCATACATATAAAAGCGCAACTAGTAAGCATCACTTCACCAAGAATTCGTCACTTTGCCAAGGCTCGAGTTAAGAAAGACAAATTATGCTTTGTGACACCCGGACCCTAACGACCTACCCACCCCACACTTAAACCATGTAATGCCCTCATTTCATTTTGATAAAAAACAAGTAAAAGGAAGGTGAAATAGAAGCTTCCTAAATTAATCAAGTTTGGGTCGAGCTCGGTGGGGTCCACTTAAGCATCCAAGAAATCCAAGCGAAAACTGAGCATGGCTTGTGTCTCCTGGCTCCATGAACGCTACCAATTGTATCAATTCGTCCAAGGTTGGAGTCGGAATACAACACACTATACAAGAATATCACACACGATCAAAATCGCAAGAAAATATGTACACAAAACAAAACTAAAGGTTCTAAAGAACCAAAAGACAACAAAATTTTTTATTTTTTATTTCGATTTTTCAAGTGTTTCTGGATTTTTATATTATAAGAAAGAATGAAAGAAATAAATAAAGAATAGAAAGAAATAATAAGAATATGGGTTGCCTCCCAAGAAGCGCTTGTTTAACGTCATTAGCTTGACAAAATACCTTCTTGGTTAAGTGGATATTGAGATGGGAGGGTCCACTAAAGCTAGCACTTCCTTGTCCGGCGGCAAGAGAAAACCGTGATGATAGGGCTTGACCCGATGGCCATTGACTTGGAATCGTTCTTGAGTCTTGGGGTCAATCAATATTACCGTCCCACTTGGATTGACCTCCCCAATCGTATAGGGCCCCATCCATTTGGACTTCAACTTGTCGGGATGTAATGCTAAACGGGAATTGTAGAGAAATACGGGCATTCCAACTTCAAGCTCTTTCGGCACTAACCTCTCATTATGAATTCGCTTCATTCTCTCCTTATAGATGCGAGAATTGTCATATTGATCATTCAAAAGCTCATCCAACTCCTCCACTCGTAAAATCCTTTCAATCCCGACCTCCTTTAAATCCATATTTGCGGCTTTCATTGCCCAAAACACTTTATGCTCAATTTCAACGGGTAAGTGACAAGATTTGCCAAAAACCAAACGATAAGGGATCATGCCTAGAACCATTTTGTAGGCCATCTGAAGGGCCCACAAGGCATCACTCAACTTCCTCGACCAATCCATTCGATTAGGTTGCACCATCTTCTCAAGCACGCTCTTCACTTGCTTGTTACTCGTCCCAACTTGACCCAATTTTTGGGGGTGATATTGTGTAGCTATCTTGTGCTTGATTCCATAGATTTTCATGAGCTTCTCGAAGAGCTTATTGCAAAAATGGTTACCTCCATCACTTATATTCACTCTCGGGAAGCCGAAATGATCACAAATATTCTGTCTTACGAACCTAACAACAACTTCGGCATTATTCTTGGTTGTGGGGATAGCTTCAACCTATTTCGACACATAATCGACCCCCACAAGAATATACTCATGTCCATCCACCGACTTGGGAAATTGCCCTATAAAATCAATCCACCAAATGTCAAATATCTCGACCACTAAGTTTCCTAGCAGGGGAATTTCATTTCTCTTCAAGATACTCCCCATCTGTTGGTATTTGCCGCATGTTTGAACGTGAACTTGCGCGTCGTAATGTAGCGACGGCCAATAAAAACCCACACTCAAAATCTTAAGGGCTGTCTTTCTCCTTCAAAAGTGGCCCCCAGTTTGGTGATCATGACAAAAAGTTAAGAGATCTGGTATTTCTTCCTCGGGGACACACCTTAATAATCCTGTCCTTTCCCACTTTATACATAAAAGGATCATCCCAATAAAAGCTTTGGCACTTAGCAAGGAAGCGCTTCTTCTCTTCCCAACTCATATCCGGCCGGAGTTCACCATTCGCCAAGTAGTTTGCAAAATCGGCGTACTAGGGTTTTTGAGCCACTTCAAACAAGTTTTCATGAGGCAAGTTTTCTCCTATGGCTATCCCATCTCCACCATGCGTGACCATCCTTGAAAGGTGATCATCCACCGCGTTCTCACAACCCTTACGATCCTTATTTTTAATATCGAACTCTCAGAGCAATAACATCCAATGGATGAGGCGATGTTTGGATTGGGACTTGGAGAACAAATAGCCCAAGGTGGCACGATCACTATGGATAATGACTCGTGATCCAAAAATATAAGAACGAAACTTCTCAAGAGCAAAGACCACGGCCAAGAGCTCTCTTTTGATCGTCGTATAATTCTTTTGTGCATCATTGATCATCAAACTCGCATATTACACCACCCTCAACAACTTTTTAACTCGTTGGCTAAGGATGGCCCCCACCGCTTCATTCAAGGCATCAAACATAATTTCGAAGGTCAAACTCCAATCGGGAGATACTAGGATGGGGGCGGACACAAGAATCTTCTTAATTGACAAAAAAGCGTCTTCACAAGCTTTGTTAAATTCGAAAGGGACATCATTACTTAATAATCGGCACAAAAAGGCGAGTAATTTGTGAGAAGTCTTTTATGAATCGACGATAAAATCCGGCATGCCCAAGGAAACTCCTCACGTCTTTTACATTGGAGGGGGTAGCTTTCCGATAACTTCAAATTTGGCCTTGTCCACCTCAATCCCTCATTCCGAGATCACATGACCAAGAACTAGGCCACTCCCAACCATGGAATGGCTCTTTTCCAAATTCAACGTCAAGCTTGTGTCTTCACATCGGGCTAGCACCTCTTCAAGATTCTTCAAGCATTCGTCAAATGAGTCCCCATAAATGGAGAAGTCATCCATGAAGACTTTAAGGAATTTATCGATCATGTCCTAGAATATTGAGAGCATACATCTTTAGAACATTCACGGGGCATTTCATAGCCCAAATGGCATCCGTCGAAAAGCAAATATCCTAAATGGGCAAGTGAAAGTTGTCATGGCTTGATCTTCGGGTGCGATTGCAATTTGGTAGTAACCCAAAAATCCATTTAAGAAGCAATAGGAGTGATGGCCAGCTAGCTTATCCAACATCTGGTCGATAAACGAGAGGGGGAAATGATCTTTCTTAGTGGCCGCATTTAATTTCCTAAAGTCGATACACATCTTCCATCCTATCGTAGCCCTTGTGGCCAACAATTCTCCTTTCTCATTTTCAACCATGGTTATGCCGCTCTTTTTAGGCACCATGTGAATGGGACTCACCCACTCACTCTCGGAAATTTTGAATATTAAGCCCTCCTCCAACAAGTTTAATATCTCGGCCTTCACGATCTCTTTAAGATTCGGATTCAACCGCCTTTGGAATTTTCGAGAGGGTTTGGCGTCATCCTCCAAGATAATTTTATGCATGCACGTCGAAGGGCTAATTCCCTTGATATCTCCAAGACTCCACCCAATAGATCCTTTATGAGCTTTAAGAACTTCGATCAACCTCTCCTCTTCTTCTTGATTTATATTAGCAAAGATAATGACTGGTTTGCTTTCCCTTTCTTCTAAATAAAAATACTTGAGGTGATATGGGAGAGGCTTAATCCCGGGATTATGTCTCCTCTCAACCTCGTCGGGGGCTAATTCAAATAATTTGCCGATCCCTTCAAAATAATCTTCAAGCTTTTCAACGGCAATTTCCGTCTCCCCCGCCAAAATCTTATCGTTGCCCTCAACAACACGTACACAATCGCTCGCACTAAAGTCTTCGGCACATTGAAACACCAATGAGTCGATGACTTTCGTATCATCCTTACAATAATCATTACTATAGTCGCTCACGGTCTCCTCCAAATGCTTTAGTTCGACCAACTCTTGGATCTCATCAAAAATTAAACAATCCACATGATAAACGCTTGATGGAATCGATGGCAAGTTGGACATAAAGAATGTGACCGATTAACCCGCTACGGAAAGGGTGATTCTTATTTCCAACATCTATTAAGCATTGAGTTGTAGCCATATATGGGCGGCCTAGAAAAATCGTGCGTTCAGCGCTATCATTCGTCACAAAGCCCACATCCAAGAGCACAAAATTGTCCATCACCACAATCTTCCCAACTTGGATAAGAACGTCCTTAATCATCCCCTTTGGGTATCAAATTGACCGATCGGCCAATTGTAGGAAAATACCTGCCCCGGAATCTAGCATGCCCGTCGTGACCTTCCCATTCCCGAGTTTAATGTCAATACAAAAGGAGTCAGGGTCCGCTTTCTTACGAGTCAAGAGAGAAGGATCACAAATTACACTTTCTTCTTTAGATAGATAAACTCTCTCATGCATAGTGCTCTTAAGCTTTTTGGAGGAAAGATCTTCAAAGATTTTGGAGTAATCGGGCATATCCCGGATGGCATCTAACAAAGGACGAGTGATGTGCACATTTTCTAAAAGATTATAGATCCATTGAAAATGTTCATCCTTCTTGGTATTTTGAAGTCGGGAAGGATAAGGCATATGGGGCCTAGAAGTTGAGGGCTTATAAGCATTTGAAAACTTGTGTAAGACATCGGGAAGTTCTTTTGTCAAAACGGGACCCATGGGGGTAGATTCAAGATGAATGAGAACATTTGGCATGGAAATCACTTCCTCCTCTGACGGCGGAGTAATTTTATTGTCAACCACCCTACCACTTCGAAGGCTCGTGACCGCATGAGAATGTGATGGTTGACTTAGAAATTTGCCTTTCTCGTGAGCTTTTTTTTAGCATATTCATATCACTTGCCAATTGTCTCATTCTATTGTTCAGTCCATTCGTCGTGGCCTCAAGAGCGTTGAACCTAGCATCAAACCGAGCATCGAGCAAAGCCACCGTAATGGACAAAGATTGCATTTGTTTCATAATAGCCAAGAGGGTTGGATAGGAAGGTGGATTAGGAGCATTTATCAGAATGGACGGACGAGATGGACCCGCATGTGGATTACCATAATAAAAACTCGGATGCGTGCGGTTGCTCGGATGATAAGGAGGGTTGGTATGCAGTGGTCGAGCAAAAGGCGGCTCAGCAACACCGGGTCCCGCTTGATACCCTTGGATCCCACACACGTCCTCTAATTGAGGCATTGGCATATAAAAAGAGGGGTTCGACGGATAATAAGTGGTATCATGATAAGTCATTCCACATGATGCGCACGGAGGGTCCGGGCTAGGGCTAGACAACTTAGCAACTTAAGCCTCTAAAGCCACGATCTTCTTTTCCTTCTCAAGATTCGTATGGGAAGACGATTTAATCACTTCATTAGCACTCGAATATAATGCTCGGGAAGACTTTTGTTGAGAATTTTTGTCTAAAGTGGTGAAAATCTTGAGAAACACTTGAGGAGGATGGATTTTCATATTACCTCCCACCGTCGTGTCCACCATGTATTGAAATTGTGGGTCCAACGCTTCATAGAATGTTTGTATTAAAAGCTCCTTCGGAAAGTGATGATGTGGACAACTCAAAAAGATCTTGGAAATAATCCCAAGCGGAGTGTAATGACTCGTTCTTCATTTGCTTGAATGAAACAATCTTGACCCTCAATTGGGTCGTCTTTTCTGTGGAATTGTAATGTTCCAAGAATGTCGCCGAGAGGTCGTCCCATGTATGAATGGAATTGGAGAGGATACCCATAAACCACGACAATGCTTTATTTTTAAGAGCATACGAGAAATAATGGAGTTGGAGATGCTCTAAGATCATCATATTCGGTCGGTGGAAACTCGAGACATACCATAAAAATTGTCGGATGAATTGGAGAGTATCCTCTTTAGCAAAACCGTGAAGCGAATCTTTTAACGTCGCTTTCTCGACTAGAACTTTAGCGATTAATTTTCAGCCAGAGGTGGATCTACTAACCCCACCACTTTGAGGTCTTGGGTCATCACCATCCCATCATGATAAAGTTTTACTCTGTGTCCGTTGACTTGAAAAGTCGAATCCTTCTTCTCATCATACAAAGTGACCGCTCCAAGTTGTTTATCTCTCTAATTAAAAACGGCCCACTCCATCTCGATTTGAGCTTACTTGGAAACAACTTAAACCTAAAGTTATAGAGTAAAGCTAACTTACCAACCTCTAGTTATTTATCAATAATCCTATGGTCGTGACGTTCCTCCATCCTTCTCTTCTGCTTCCATGCGCTATCATATGCCTCATTTCTGATTTCTTTGTGTTCGATTAGCTCTAGCTTCCTATACTCGCCCGCTTCATTGTAATTCATATTCTGCGTACGAATAGCCCAACTTGCTTTGTGCTCTAGCTCAACTGGCAAATGACACGCCTTCTCATAAACAAGCCGGAAAGGGCTCATACCTAGCACCATTTTATATGCTGTTCTATAGGCCACAGTGCATTAATAAGCTTCGTCGCCCAATCCTTCCTATTTGGCCGAACTGTTTTCTTGAGTATTACCTTCAGTTGACGATTACCGGTTTCAACTTGTCCGGAGGTCTGTGGATGATATGGAGTGGCTACTTTATGCCGAACCTTATATTTTGACATCAATCTTTCAATAGCTCGGTTGCAGAAGTGACTTCCACCATTACTTATTATTGTCTTTGGGATTCCAAATCTACTGAAGATGTTCTCTTGCAAGTATTTAAGCACTATCTCAGCATTTGCCTTGCGTGATGGAATCGCCTCCACCCACTTGGACACGTAGTCGCCTCCTACCAGTATATACTCTAAATCACCACTCTTGGGGAACGACCCCATTAAATCTATGCCCCATACATCACAATTCTCTTCCAACAGATTAGGCCCCATTGGCATCTCATCCCTCTTACCTGTTGATCGGCGAATTCTCGACGCGCTATTTTGAGAATCCGTCTACGCAAGAGTACGGAGCCGGTTGTAGGGCGGCGAGTTCTTCCCGAGTCTTGTCTCTCGAGGATGGATGTTATCGGCTTATCGGTTTCTTATTTGCTCTTATTGTCGGTTAAAATTAAACTAATCTAAACTAGGAAAGCAGTAGAAAGCTTGTAATTTAAATTTAGGAAAATGGAGGGAAAATTAAAGTCTTGCTTATTTGAAAAAGTCAATAATATTAATTTAGCAACAATTCAAGGTTTAAATAGGAAGATCTTATAAAACTTCTAAAAACTTGCGAAATTGATCTAACGACTAAACAACTTAAAAGCATAAGTTCAAAAGCTAGAAAGCTATAAAATGAAAATGGGAGTTTTGATAATCAAAATAGCAACTAAACTATGATCCAAGCATCAACACAAGATTAAAAGAAATAACATGAAAATAAAACTATATTATAGAAAGATATTACCAAACTTATGATTCCACAAAAGCTTCAAATCTCAACAATTGCAATGGCAACTTCAAGGATTCTTCACAAAAGAAATGCTAAACAAAAGCTTCAACAACTAGCTAATGAAGATCTAATACTTAACTAAACTATTACTTATTACTAGGAATTAATACATAATTAAAATGGAAAAGGAAAGTGTTTAGAAGTGTTTGGGAGCAAGATCCCTGAACTAGAGAGCCTGCTGCAAGTTGCTCTCAATGGAAAAGACGTCTGGTGTTTTATCCTTCACAAAGGGGCAAATTTGTCCAAAAGCAGTAAAAAAATCTACTTTTCAGTCGATCGACTGTAAAGCAGTATCGGTCAAGTCGCATGTCGATCGACTGCAGTCGATCGGCCACGTCGGCAGTCGATCGACTGCGTCGTCCAAAATGGCCAAAAGTCCTTAGAATGCAGTCGATTTTGGGAGTTCAGTCGATCAACTTGAAAGGCAGTCGATCGACTGCACTTCCAGTCGGTCGACTGGATTGCTGCACCGGCTCGATTTCTCGTTCTTTCTATGTCCGCCAGTTTATAGAGCCTCGTCCGTTGCGCTTCCTAGCTTGTCCGTCCATTCCCGAGTCGAGTAAAAATGATCCCAAATGAGTGCGGGCCCCGCTTGGACATTCTACGGACAAGAGAAAAATGAAAGAGTTAAAAACTACGAAAACCAATAATAAAACGTACAAAAATACGAAAACCTAGAAATAACGAAAAGCGGCCAACTCGACTCCTAAAACACCTAAAAGCAAGCAAAACACACGCAACGTGATACAAAAATTGTAAGAAAAGTATGTACAAAAATGTGCAAATCAACCACCCCACACTTAGAACGGTTGCTTGTCCTCAAGCAAAACTAACATAAAATTACAAAACTACCCCCGACCAATCCTAACTAATGTACAAAATAATTCGAGACGTCGTACGCTACGTTGCTTGTTAGCTTTGGCTAAAAGGACGTCAATGTGCGTTGTTAAGGAAATTTAGATCGACTCTCGAAACCTAAAAGGACTTAAATAATCCACCAAGTCGGTCTCCCCGTCCTTGCCCCGGCTAAGGTCTATCCACGCTCGAACCGTTAATCGGCTCCCTACTAGCCAAAATCATCTACGCCTCTCTTTAACAAATATATACTAAAAATCGGAAAAAAAAGGAAAAACGTGTTACTCAACAACTTTAAGGATTTATAACGTATCCTTGTTTATTCGTCTCTTTTTTTTTTCTTTTTTTTTCTTTTTTTTTGGTACCATAGACGTAAGGTACTTAAATAGTAAATAAAGATGAAAATACGAAGCTTTCAACGACTCCGATCGTTCGTTGCTACTAGCAACTTACAAAATTCTCGATTGAGCACGTGGAGCAATTGACGACTCCAAATTACAAAACAAAAACCTATAGAGAGTGTTTGATGATGAGGGCTAGTCGAGGCACTAGTTCTAAACGAGCACAAGGATAGCACGAAGCTAAAACCGAACGGAGATCCTAACAAGTTAAACCACCTAAGTCCACTATATTCGATCGAAAAACTAAACACCCTAACAAATCATCAAAACCGCGTCACTTCGCCAAGGGTCCAAGCAATAATAGCACAAACGTTACTCAAATTAATCACAAGCAAGCATACGACAAAATTAAAAACCTAGGACGAACTCTAACCACCCCACACTTAAAACCTAGCAATGTCCTCATTGCATTTTTAAGCTAAGAAAAGCCGTAAAAAGGTGTAAGGAAAAGAGAACACCCCTATGTCCGAGCTTGTGTCGTCGTGGTTGTGCAAAAGTCGTTGCCGGGAGCTGAGGCAAGCAACAAGCTATCTACAAGGTAAGGTAAGTCTGGAAAATTTGCACAAAAATAAACTATTTACAAAAACGAAAATCTTTTTGAGTTTTTGAATTTTTTAATTTGTTTGGATTTTATTTTTAAAATTATTTTAAATTTTGAGAATATATTCAAATGAAATGAAATTAAATTATATAAAAAAAACGAAAGCAATTAAAAGGATTTTTTTTTATGATTTTTTTTATATATATATATATATTTTAGTTTTACAAGAGTCGAGACGAGAAATAAAAGAACATAATCGAAAGATAAACAAAATAACACACAAAAACAATAAACAAATAAAATAAAAAAAGCATAATCTAGGAGATTTAACGACATCTCCTAGGTCGGGCACGGAGGTTCGCGTCTTCGTCTTCCTCTTCCTAGTCCCCGTTTCCGCCCTCGCCGCCGTCATCGTCGTCTTCGTCGTACCGACGCATCCGACTCTCGACCAAAAGGAGCCGGCTATGGAGGCCGTGGAAAGCTCGGTCGTTCCTTGCCTGCCCCTCATCGAGCCGGTCGAAACGGGTGTTGAGCTGGTCGAAGCCGGAAAACACGGCCTGTTGGAAGTTGTTCCAACCCATCTCGGGACCCGAGCCGGTGCTCGGACCTCCGTACTGCGGGACTGCCGCCTGGCTCGTGCTCGCTCCGAACTCCGCGCCCGAACGGGTGTTCGGGATGTCTCCGGCCTCACCTTGTTCATTGCCTCGGTGGCATTGGCGTCTAGGATTTGGGTTCGCCGGGTTCGTCGGGATTCTCGGCATTTTGAACGCCAACTCCATAAGATCGACGCTTATCATGTTGGCCGCCTTGGCCTCAAACCCGAAGTAGCGGGCAAGAACGGTGATCATCGGCCCCATGCCGACTCGGGCAATGCTTCCTCCGCTCATCTTCCGAATCCCTCGAATCTGTCCTCGGATCAACGGGAAAAATTGGACCGGATGTCCATTGCATAGGCACTAAAGCACGTAAATCTCATGCTAAGTGAGGTTGGTGCTTTCATGCTTGCCCATCAGGACGTGGGCAAAGAATTTGTAAGCCCCAAGTAGTGCCAAGTCGACGATCGCCAAAGCCGAGTATCGATCCCGAGTACCACGTCCGGCCGTGATACTCCCCCAAAACTCATCCGAATGAAAACCACTCAACTGCGTGTACGAGTACTGTTGGCAGTTAAGCCCGAGCACCTCTTGGAGCACCCCCTGATCGATCCGGTGCTCAATTCCCCAAACATGGACATTAAAACCCCCTTCATCGGTCTCCTGGTATGAGGTGAAGAACTCGAGCACTAGCTCCCGATAAGCTGGTGCCCGGAAAGACGCGAACATTCGGCCGTTCATCACGTCGATGTAATGGAGTAGTCGAGTGCCGAACCCGTCAAAGTCCCCGTTCGCCACCCATTAGTCCAAACGCTCGATATTGATAAAGCGTGGGATAGCGAAATGTCGGTGGGATAGATTTTGAAAAAGCTCCCCCTCGTATGTGGAGTAGATGGGGAAGGGGGCACCGTAAGCTCCGGCGATATTGGGGTATTGGGGAAGGTTGAAAATTTCATCATCGGAGTGGCCGTCCATGGTAAAAGGTGGAAATAGGAACGGAAGTAGAAGGACTTTGAAGTGGAGGGTTCCAAGAATCGTAAGGAACGAACAAGAATGGAAAAACGGAAAAAATTCAAACCAAACGTTCACTGGGGCATTTCGCCGAACACTTGGTGGGCAAGCTTTTTGAGGATAAAATCAAACGAAAATGGCTCCCAACTCCTACCCAAACACACAACCAACAATTACAAAGTTCCCCAAGAGATCGTTTAACCGAAATACCTTGAAAAGCTGGTTCAAAATGGAACGAAGAACCGAGATATTCCCAAGGAGGTTTTGAATGGAGATAGGAATCGAAAACTGAATTTCCCGCATAACTTGCCACTGTCGAACGACACAAACTCGTTTTTTTTTTTTATATATTTTGCTGTTTTTTTTTTCGGCCCTCTTTTTTTTCTGTTTCAGATCGACAGGAATGGTGGAGGGYTTTGGGCAAGATCGACTGCTCTATATAGATCRYCAGGGCTCTGGGCAGTCCGGGCAGTCGATCGACTGCCCTCCTCAGTCGATCGACTGCAGTCGATCGACTGCCGAGAGTCGATCGACTGATGTTGTCAAAACCTTGAAAATTTCTGAAATCCAGTTGATTTCGTCATTTCGGTCGATCGGGCGCCAGTTGATCGACTGACTGTCGATCGTCACGTAACCAGTCGATCGACTGCTCTTTCCAAAAGCTTGAAAAGTTCTGGAATCCAGTCGATTTGAACCTGTCCGTCGATTGGGCAGTCGATCGACTACATACCAGTCGATCGACTAGGTAACCAGTCGATCGACTGCATTCCAGRAGCCAACCTCCATTTTCGATCCTCTTTTCTCCCAAGACTCCAGGACTTGAACCTACACAAACCCAAAAACTCAAATTAACACTACTTAAGGTTAGAATGTACACAAACTTAAAAGAAGAACAAGAAAGGGTTAGAAGGTTGTGGGTTGCCTCCCACGGAGCGCGTTTGGTTAACGTCGTTCGCTCGACGATCCTGGTTCGACGATCAAGATCCCGTCGGGGGCAAGTCACTCAGGCTCTCCTCCTCCACGATCACTGGCTCGAGAGCTTTTGTTTGCAACATGCCATGCCGGTAAGGTTTGACTCGGGCGCCATTCACTTGGAATCGCTCGTCCGTCTTTGGATCGATTAACGTTACGGCCCCAAATGGGGATATCTTCTCGATTTTGAAAGGCCCGCTCCATTTGGACATAAGTTTCCCGGGAAACATAGCAAGCCGAGTGTTATAAAGGAGTACTTGCATTCCCTCCTCCAACTCTTTCAGTACAAGTTTCTTATCGTGGAGTAGCTTCGTCTTTTCCTTGTACAAACGGGCACTATCAAATGCCTCGTTTCGTAATTCTTCGAGCTCCTCAAGTTGGAGTTATATCCCTTCTCTGGCCTGCTTCAAATCAATGTTACACGCTCGGATGGCCCACCACGCTCTATGCTCCATTTCCACCGGTAGATGGCACGACTTTCCATACACCAGACGATAGGGACTCATTCCAATAACCGTCTTATAGGCCGTACGGATGGCCCACAAGGCATCGGTGAGCTTCGTTGACCAGTCCTTCCGGTTTGGTTGCATATTTTTCTCGAGAATATTTTTGATTTGGCGATTACTTGTCTCGACTTGCCCGGCCGTTTGCGGATGGTAAGGGGTAGAAACCTTGTGCACAACTCCATAGTTTCTCAACACTCTCTCAAGTAGTTTATTGTTGAATGATTGCCACCATCGCTGATTAGCACCCTCGGAACTCCGAATCGGCTAAATATGTTGCTCCGAACGAACTTTACCACTGTATCGCTATCATTTCTCCTTGCCGGGATTACTTCTATCCATTTAGATACGTACTCCACCGCAAAAAATATGTATTCGTACTCGTAAGACTTCGGGAAGGGACCCATGAAGTCGATCCCCCAGACATAAAAATTTCGACGGCCAAGTTATACGTCATTGGCATTTCATTCTGCTTTCCAATACTACCCGTCCGTTGACATCGATCACACCTCTGACAATGCTCGTGAGCATCCTTGAAAAGAGTGGGCCAATAGAAACCCAATTGAAGAACTTTGTAGGCGGTCTTTTGGCCACCGAAATGCCCTCCGACGAGATGATCATGGCAATGTTTCAATATCTCCTCTTTTTCCTCATCCGGAATGCACTTTCTCAACATACCATCCTTCCCGATTTTGAACATATAAGGGTCATCCCAATAATACCCTCGACACGTGGCAAGAAACCTCCTCCTCTCGTGATGAGACAGGTCCGGACGGAGCACCTCGCTAGCAAGGTAGTTAGCAATATCGGCATACCATGGTGTGACGGACAAACCGAAGAGGTTCTCGTGAACTTGGTTTTCTCCGATGAGTGGGGACTCTTTCTCTCCATTCCCGAGCTCCAAACGAGAGAGGTGGTCGGCGACTACGTTCTCGCACCCTTTTCTATCCCTGATCTCTACGTCGAACTCTTGAAGTAAAAGGATCCACCGGATTAGCCTCGGCTTCGCTTGAGGCTTGTTGAAAAGATGGCGTAGTGCCGCATGATCGCTATGTATAATCACCCTCGACCCAACGATATATGATCGAAACTTCTCGAGCGAGTAAACCACGGGAAGTAGCTCCTTTTCGGTGGTTGTAATTTCTTTGAGCGTCATTGAGCATAAGACTTGCGTAGTAGATGACCTGGAGGAGTTTGTCGATTCGTTGCCCCAGGACGGTCCCCACCGCTTCGTTCGATGCATCGCACATTATTTCGAACGGGAGGGAGCAGAAGTCAGACTCTTCTTCAATGAATCGAACGCCGCTAGACAAGTATCATCAAACACAAACGGAACGTCGGTGCTAAGCAAATGTCACAAGGGGCGGCTAAGCTTCGAGAAGTCCTTAATGAACCTCCTATAAAACCCCGCATGACAGAGGAAGCTTCGCACTCCCTTCACGTTGATCGGTGGGGGAAGTTTCTCAATCACGTCGATCTTTGCCTTGTCGACCTTAATTCCTTTAGACGACACCACATGCCCCAAAACTATCCCACTTCTCACCATGAAGTGGCTTTTCTCCCAACTCAAGGTAAGGTGGTTCTCCACACATCTCTCCAAAACACTTGACAAATGGTCAAGACACTCGTCAAAAGTAGAGCCGTAAATAGAAAAATCGTGCATGAAAACCTCCATATACTTGTCGAGCATGTTGGAGAAAATCGAGAGCATACACCGTTGAAAGGTGGCAGGTGCATTGCACAAACCGAAGGGCATGCGTCGGAAAGCATATGTGCCAAAAGGGCACATGAACGTCGTCTGTTGGTCTTCCGGCGCGATAGCGATTTGGTACTATCCCGACAATCCATCGAGGAAACAATACGAATGATGCCCCGCGAGCTTGTCCAGCATTTGGTCAATGAACGGGAGTGGGAAGTGGTCCTTCTTAGTGGCGGCATTGATCTTTCGATAGTCTATACACATTCGCCATCCGGTGGTCGCACGGTTCGTCACACGCTCGCCCCGTTCGTTCTCAATAACGGTTATTCCGCTCTTCTTCGGCACCATGTGGACTGGGCTCACCCATTCACTATCCCCGACCGAGAATATTAAACCTTCGGCTACAAGTTTCAATATCTCACCCTTCACAACCTCCATCAAGTTCGGGTTCAGTCGTCGTTGGCACTCCCTCGATGGTTTCACTCCGTCTTGAAGGATGATTCGATGCATACAAGTGGAGGGGCTTATCCCATTGATATCACCAAGGCTCCACCCTATCGCCTTCTTGTTCTTTTTCAAGACTTCCACCAATCGTGCCTCGTCTCTCGGGGAAAGCTCGGCGTAGATGAGCACGGGTTTTGTCTCTCCACTTTCCAAGTAAACGTATTTGAGATGGCTCAGAAGGTTTTTGAGCTCTGGTTTTGGCATAAGGGCCGATTCTACGCTTGATATCTCAAATATTTCTAACTCCCCCTCCGATCGAAATGCTAGCCCCTCGTCGTCCTCAACATCCTCGTTCACAACCTCCCGAGCGGCTTCCTGGACTAGTTCTTGTATTGGGTCAATCATAACACAATCGTCATGAAAGGAGGAAGGCGGAATGACTCCCAAATCGTGGATCGAGAAATTCACTGTATCTCCCAGAACCGAGAAATATAACTTCCCATTTTTCACATCGATCAAAGTGTTTGTCGTGGCCATGAAGGGCCGCCCAAGTAAGATAGTATGTTCTCGGCCTTCGTTGCTCACCTCCATGAAGGGCCGCCCAAGTAAGATAGTATGTTCTCGGCCTTCGTTGCTCACCTCCCCGACGTCCAATATAACAAAATCCACAGGAACGATGAGGCTTCCCACTTGTACCAAAACATCTTCGACCATGCCCTTCGGGTATCGGACTGATCGGTCGGCCAGCTGCAAATACATTCTCGTATCCTTGAGGTCTCCCAACTCCAACTGTTTAAAGATTGAGTAGGGCATTAAGTTGATCCCCGCTCCGAGGTCTAGCATCCCTCGTGTCTCATTTCCGTTTCCGAGGGTAATTGTGATACAAAAACTCCCCGGATCACCTTCTTTATATGGGAGGGAATTGCTATAAGCAATGCTTGCCGCGTTCGATATGCATATCTTTTCATTCTCTTTGAATCGGTGCTTCTTAAATGTTAGTTCCTTGAAGAAATTCGTGTAAGCGGGAATATTTCGAATTATGTCGAGCAAAGGAAGGTTTATGTTGACCTTCGATAACATCTTATACAATTCAAGAAACTGAGCGTCTTGCTTCATAGGGTGGACGCAGCTTGGGTATGGAATAGGAGGTCGGTATGGTGCCGCGGACTTATGTAACCCCCCGTCAGCCTGGGACCCCTTAGCCTCACCACTATAGAGTGATGTGGGAGAGCTAGAAGCGGCTGCGGGCTCGTTCGAATCTGGAATAACACGATCTTCTTGAACACTTGTTGAAGGTCCGTCGTCGGGTAGGGCGACCTTGTTGTATACCACCTTGCCACTTCGGAGAATGGTCATGGCTTGAGCTTGGGCCGGTTGACTTGGCAGCTTGTCCTTGTCCCGTGCTCGTTTTAGTTCATTAACATCCGTAGCCACTTGCCCCATTTGCGTCTCCAAACTCAAGAGCCGTTTGCTTATCTCGGTTAAGACGGATTCGAGGTTCGATTGTCGCGGTGTCGGATTATCTTGGGGAGTCGGGACCGGTGCTTGATGAGGCGGAAAAGGTGGTCGAGCGGCATATGGGACTTGGGGGCGCGTTTGTTGAGCTTGTTGTGCCATTGGGGGTCCGGGTGGAGTTTGAGTGTTCGTTGGTTCCTTCCACCTAAAGTTAGGGTGGTTCCTCCAACCGGGATTATATAATGGGGCATAAGGATCGTTGTTGCGTGGAAAACCTCCTCGAGTTGCTTGGTATCCTTTAACCGCGTATGCTTGCTCGTCGAACTCGTTCGTTTGCCCGTAGTTAATTAGGCACGCACTAGCTCCATGCGCCGGCATTCCGCACGTAGTGCACATCTCTATCGAGCTTGGGTATGGCTTGGTGAGAGAGGCTATTTGATTTTCTAGCTCGGCAATCTTACGGGCCCACTCGGGCTCCTCTTTCGTCGAGACCTCTTTCACGTGTTCCTTTCGTTCTAAAATACTCATGCGATGATCGTCGGCGGCCATGTTAACAAAGATGTCGTATAGTTCTCTCGTCGAGCGGCCGACTAAGTTTCCACCGGCGGCATTATTCACCATGCGCTTTGATGTGAACGCGAATCCGTTATAGAAGAACTGATTCAAGAAATCACCGGTAAACCGATAGTGTGGGCATTTAGTAAGGTATCCTTTGAATCGCTCCCATGCCTCGTAGAAAGTTTCGCCGCTCGCCTGTCGGAACGTGACAATCTTAGCTCGAAAGTCGGCCGTCTTCTCTTGAGAATAGTATTCCTCCATGAATCATTCGGTTACCATATCCCAATTGGTAAGGGAGTCGGACGGCAATGTCATGAGCCAATCAACGGCCTTGTCCTTCATCGTGTACAGGAAACATCTCATCTTTATTTGGACGATATGAATTCCTTGGCGCGGAAAACTCAACACCGTATAGGAAAAGATACGTAGGAATTACAGAGCGTCTTCTTGCGGTAAGTCGTGGAACGTGGGTAGTCGGTTTAGGTCTATCGGCCGCAAATCGTATTCGAGAGCCTCGGGACTCAATCAAATACAAGAGGAGAAGTCGCCCATGTACGGCCTCGACACCTCATTGATACTATTGGTAGGACCCCCGTCGGGGGTGGCGAAAGGGTGACCTCCGATATCACGAACGGCATACGGGTTTTCYTTGACGGCGGGCGCTCGTGGAAAATCTTGAGGTATCGGGTTTCGGAATTGAGGCACGGGCCCGGCCGGATGCGGGAATCGTGGCTCGTGCCCGTGGGGGGCGTAGTGTGGYCCTTGATGAAACTGCCTCGAAACTTGGAACGGCGGTTGATACGCYTACGGCGGCCCTTCGATGATCGGACCTRGGTYGGGCHTCCCGTGAAATTGAGAATTCGAACTTTGGGGGTCTTGGTTCGTAAAACAATTTCCCCCTTGGTCGAATGCTGTCGCATAGATGGGTTGTGGGTCTTGAAGAGCCGCGGCTTGAGGTGCCGGCGTGGGACCGGTCGATACTGGCGGGTGCGCAACCCCTTGGTTATCGTGGGTAGGGGCAGGAGGCGTCGGGTTTTCGAACAGAGGGGCCATAGTTTGGTCTTCTATCACCGGTGATAATAAGGGAGGTAATGGGACGTAGGACGTGTCTCGCCTTGAAGCAGCTTGTGCGTCTCGTCGCAACCTCTCGGGGTTCGGCAAGAATGGABTCAACTCCTGTCTGAGCGATCGCCTACCTTGCATACACAACAACAACAAAAGATTACGTGTATCGAATGTAAAAAAATTGACTAACTACTATTTACAATAATAATAAGAGTAATTAAGAACGCCATTGGCCTTAATCCATCCCCGGCAACGGCGCCAAATTTTTGATAAGCGAATTCTCGACGCGCTATTTTGAGAATCCGTCTCCGCAAGAGTACGGAGCCGGTTGTGGGGCGGCGAGTTCTTCCCGAGTCGTGTCTCTCGAGGATGGATGTTATCGGATTATCGGTTTCTTATTTGCTCTTATTGTCGGTTAAAATTAAACTAATCTAAACTAGGAAAGCAGTAGTCATTGATTAAGTTTTGGTTTTTAAAAGCATTAAAATACGAAAAGGAAATTAAAGCTTATTTAAAAACGATTGATCTAAACTAGTTAACTAAGAAAGCTTGTAATTTAAATTAAGGGAAATGGAGGAAAAATTAAAGTCTTGCTTATTTGAAAAAGTCAATAATATTAATTTAGCAACAATTCAAGGTTTAAATAGGAAGATCATATAAAACTTCTAAAAACTTGGGAAATTGATCTAACGACTAAACAACTTAAAAGCATAAGTTCAAAATCTAGAAAGGTATAAAATGAAAATGGGAGTTTTGATAATCAAAATAGCAACTAAACTATGATCCAAGCATCAACACAAGATTAAAAGAAATAACATGAAAATAAAACTATATTATAGAAAGATATTATCAAACTTATGATTCCACAAAAGCTTCAAATCTCAACAATGGCAATGGCAACTTTAAGGATTCTTCACAAAAGAAATGCTAAACAAAAGCTTTAACAACTAGCTAATGAAGATCTAATACTTAACTAAACTATTACTAATTACTAGGAATTAATACATAATTAAAATGGAAAAGGAAAGTGTTTAGAAGTGTTTGGGAGCAAGATCCCTGAACTAGAGACCCTGCTGCAAGTTGCTCTCAATGGAAAAGACGTCTGGTGTTTTATCCTTCACAAAGGGGCAAATTTGTCCAAAAGCAGTAAAAAATCTGCTTTTCAATCGATCGACTGTACAGCAGTCGATCGACTGGCAGTCGATCGGTCAAGTCGCATGTCGATCGACTGTGATGTCAAAATGGCCAGAAGCCCTGGAATCAAGTCGATCTTGGGGGGGTCCAGTCGATCGACTGCAGTCGATCGGCCACGTCGGCAGTCGATCGACGGCGTCATCCAAAACGGCCAAAAGTCCCTGGAATGCAGTCGATTTTGGGAGTTCAGTCGATCGACTGCACTTCCAGTCGGTCGACTGGATTGTTGCACCGGCTCGATTTCTCGTTCTTTCTACGTCCGTCAGTTTATCGAGCCTCATCCGTTGCACTTCCTTGCTTGTCCGTCCATTCCCGAGTCAAGTAAAAATGATCCGAAATGAGTGCGGGCCCCGCTTGGATGTCCTACGGCCAAGAGAAAAATGAAAGAGTGAAAAACTATGAAAACTAATAATAAAACGTACAAAAATACGAAAACCTAGAAATAAGGAAAAGTGGCCAACTCGACTTCTAAAATACCTAAAAGCAAGCAAAACACACCCAACGTGATACAAAAATAGTAAGAAAAATATGTACAAAAACGTGCAAATCACCTGTACTTTCCATTCATTGGCAATTATCGCACATCTTAAAGTACTCGTACGCGTCAGCAAATAAGGCAGGCCAATAGAACCCATCTTGAAGGACTTTAAATGCCGTGTTTTGAGATCCAAAGTGCCCATTAAGATCATGGAAAAAATGCAGGATACTTGATATTTCATCATCAGGGGCGCATCTTCTTCTTAGCCCATCCTTGCAGCATTTGAACACATATGGTGTTGGGATTTGATGGTGCCGTCGCGCAGCGGAAAACAAGATTTTTTATATAAAATGAATTTGAATCGAATTCAATTGACGACGGCCCATTTTAATTTCAATTAATTCAAACAATGTTTTAAATTGCTTTCGAAATGTAACAATTTGATTTTCGTAAAATCGAACGAGCGTGATAATATTCTATTTAATCACATATATATATCAATTATATATATATATATATATATATATATATTAATATATAAATCATATACATATAATTATATATTATATACATATATCAACAATATATATATATATAATACACTACAGGCTTATAAATAATACACTACAAGCATGCATTTATATTATATATATCTATATCATATACAGCATATAATATATATATATATATGTATAACATGCACAACATACATTTACAAGTCATACACACCACACACATACATATCATATATATAAATAGATTACAAACACACATATATATAAATACATCACACTGCATGCATATATACATCGCACAGCACACACACTATATGTATAAATATACCTTACACAGCACATACATATACATACGGCTGGCCTATGTACCTCACGGCGGAATAGGAGAGAGGTGGCTGGAGCTCCGGCGACGAAGCGGTGACGGCTCGGCGTTCGGAACGGCGCAGCTGCAGGCGGATGCGACGCGGAGGAGCAGGCTGTCCGGAACGGGGTT
Organism: Phtheirospermum japonicum; assembly: GCA_014905375.1. Taxonomy (NCBI): domain Eukaryota; kingdom Viridiplantae; phylum Streptophyta; class Magnoliopsida; order Lamiales; family Orobanchaceae; genus Phtheirospermum; species Phtheirospermum japonicum. The sequence continues at coordinate 119,066 of BMAC01001195.1, read as the reverse complement.
CTGGCTGCATTCGGAACGGCTGGCGCGACGACACGAAGAGACGGCAGGCGCCCCGCGATGACAGCAGTGGGCTGCGACCTTCTCATCTTCGGCACAGCGGTGTACGGAGCCGCTCGTCGGCAGGAGGTGGTCGGCTGTGGCGATGGCTTGCGGCAACCGCAAGCGCTCCGACGACGACAGGGAGATGCGGGCTGTTCCTTTCGGCGACAGCCTTCGTTACAGAGGTGATGCTGCTCACAACGAAGGAACAGCGGGACGGCTGGGGCTCCGGCTACGACAGAAGCAGGAAGGCGGCTCGCGAAGCGGCGTGACGGCGCATTTACGAGGGCAGCAGTCCGGGCGGCTGCAACGCATCAGTGGCGACGCGTCCACGAAGGCGGCGGTCCGGCGGCTGCGACGCGTCTCCGATGAATTGGTGTCACCACACTGAATTTTCCAATCTTCTCGCGACGAAGCACTAGATACATCGAGAGCTCGAGAACGACGGAGAAAAATGAGGACCGAACGTTTCGGTGTGATGTTGGCCGACGGCAAGCGACGGTGGACGGCTGGATGAGGAGGACGGCTGGGATGGTTTAGGGTTTTTCAAAACCATATGTAAAATCACGTCTCTTCTGTCTCTTTTAAAAACCTTCTTCTATTTTGCAAATTTTTTTTTTATTAAAACAAGCCCAATTCTTAATGGGCTTCAAGGACTGGCCAAATTAAAAACAAAACCAAGTCTATTTGATTTAAAACAACACTGGCCCATTAACATTAAAGGGCTCATTGGGCCGACCCGATTTTAAATCAAAAACTCCATTGGAATTAAATCATTTCTCACAAACGATAA
>BMAC01001195.1:87846-113655 GCA_014905375.1 Phtheirospermum japonicum | reverse complement strand
CGTAGTTTCTTAATACGTCGCCCGAGTTGGTTTTTCTACTTCGTGTCTAAAATCTTTGAACCTTTCAAAAGTTTCAGACTTGTACTTCATTAAGTACACAAACCCGTACCTAGAGTAATCGTCGGTAAAGGTGACGAAGTAGCTATAACCACCCCTAGCACTAACACTTAGTGGGGCCACAAAACGTCTGTATGGATCAAGAATTTGAATCGAATTCAATTGACGACGGCCCATTTTAATTTCAATTAATTCAAACAATGTTTTAAATTGCTTTCGAAATGTAACAATTTGATTTTCGTAAAATCGAACGAGCGTGATAATATTCTATTTAATCACATATATATATCAATTATATATATATATATATATATATATATATTAATATATAAATCATATACATATAATTATATATTATATACATATATCAACAATATATATATATATAATACACTACAGGCTTATAAATAATACACTACAAGCATGCATTTATATTATATATATCTATATCATATACAGCATATTATATATATATATGTATAACATGCACAACATACATTTACAAGTCATACACACCACACACATACATATCATATATATAAATAGATTACAAACACACATATATATAAATACATCACACTGCATGTGCACAGCACACACACTATATGTATATATATACCTTACACAGCACATACATATACATACGGTTGGCCTATGTACCTCACGGCGGAATAGGAGCGAGGTGGCTGGAGCTCCGGCGACGAAGCGGCGACGGCTCGGCGTTCGGAACGGCGCAGCTGCAGGCGGATGCGACGCGGAGGGAACAGGCTGTCCGGAACGGCAATGGGGTTCCGGCTGCATTCGGAACGGCTGGCACGACGACACGAAGAGACGGCAGGCGCCCCGCGATGACAGCAGCGGGCTGCGACCTTCTCGACTTCAGCACAGCGGCGTACGGAGCCGCTCGTCGGCAGGAGGTGGTCGGCTGTGGCGATGGCTTGGCGGCAACCGCAAGCGCTCCGGCGACGACAGGGAGATGCGGGCTGTTCCTTTCGGCGACAGCCGTCGTTACAGAGGCGATGCTGCTCACAGCGAAGGAACAGCGGGACGGCTGGGGCTTCGGCTACGACAGCAGCAGGAAGGCAGCTCGCGAAGCGGCGTGACGGCGCATTTACGAGGGCGGCAGTCCAGCGGCTGCAACGCGTCAGTGGCGACGTGTCCACGAAGGCGGCTGTCCGACGGCTGCGACGCGTCTCCGATGAATTGGTGTCACACACCGAATGTTCCAATCTTCTCGCGACGAAGCACTAGATACGTCGAGAGCTCGAGAACGACGGAGAAAAATGAGGACCGAACGTTTCGGTGTGACGTTGGCCGACGGCAAGCGATGGTCGACGGCTGGATGAGGAGGACGGCTGGGATGGTTAGGATTTTTCAAAACCGTATGTAAAATCACGTCTCTTCTGTCTCTTTTAAAAACCTTCTTCTATTTTGCAATTTTTTTTTTATTAAAACAAGCCCAATTCTTAATGGGCTTCAAGGACTGGCCCAATTAAAAAAAAAAACAAGTCTATTTGATTTAAAACAAAACTGGCCCATTAACATTAAAGGGCTCATTGGGCTGACCCGATTTTAAATCAAAAACTCCATTGGAATTAAATCATTTCTCACAAACGATAACTCAGAAAAATATAACAATTATATTTTCGCGTCTAGAATAATTTTCTCGTATTTTTCTCAATTCATAATCACAATTACGAATCTTAGATTCAATCATATTGACATCTAACTATGCTAAAATTAACAATTAATTTCTAGCTGTCATTTTCAATAATCAGGAAACACGTGGTGTGACCCTCAATGGTTCAGGTGTAAGCTAGCTGTGGGTTCACAACACATTGTGATTCGAACAACATATTATTCTTATATGAACTCGTCCCTTAGAGTCCCTGATTAAATAAAACTCATTTTACTTAATCATTGGTCAAACCAGAGCCCAACGAATTATGAGAGGCGCCTAGCAACAACGCATCATAATTCCTTAGATACAAATGAAGTGCCTGCAAGAACCTTGTGATATAGCTTATATGTACAGTATGATCCCTTCACGATCTATGTCCCGATTGAACAAGAGGTATTGGTTCATCGAGACCTCTTTCTAGTTCAATAACTGTGTGTACGTTCTAGGTTCAAGATAATCCGTTCGTGTGTGATTTAGAGAAACATATTTCTCTAAACACCCCACTATCAGCTCTGGCCAGAGACTCCGAAGATTTACCAACCATCAGAACACACAGGACATCCATGACTTATCATGTGTCCGAATCTCCCCTACTACCATGCACAGACTTCCCACTAGATTCCCGACTTTGTGAACGTTGCCCCTTTTGATTGGCCTCCAAAGAGACACAGAGACAGGTCACAACATAGCCTGTCCTCTAGTGAAGTCACGGTGAGGTCCGGGTCTTAAGGATTAATGTTGTACACTCTACCATAGAAATCATCTACTCGATGAGTGGGAACCACTTAGAGATTTCTAGGTGAGGGAGTTCAGTGAACTCATCTTATGAGCACCTACTTATGTATGGAATGCCAATAAGTATAAAAGATATTATTACGAATAAAAACCGATTGTATTACAAGAGAATGGTCATACCACAGCCACAAGTTGGCTTGTTGGTCACCTTATTCTAACATATGGACCATCCCAAAAGTAACTTCTGCACTTATGCAAAAATCTCTTCCGTTCTTGGTAGGATAAATGGTTAGGCACAATGTTGTAAGCAAGATAATTCACTATATCAGCATACCAAGGAGTAACTAAATTTTCATGAGTTTAAGCATTCTCATAGGGTAATAGATCATCAATCATAATATGCTCATTAACATCATTCTCAATTACCATCTTAGATAAATGATCAGCCACCACATTTTCACAACCACGCCTATCTTTAATTTCAACATCAAATTCTTGCAATAAAAAAAATTCGTTGAATAAGATGCAATTTACTTTGATTCTTAGCAAACAAATAACGCAATGCAGCATGATCAGTATGAACAATTACTTTCGCTCCTAAAATATAAGATATAAATTTATCCAGCGAAAACACAACACTTAGAAGTTATTTTTCAGTAGTGGTATAATTACGTTGGGCATCGTTAAATATATAACTAACATAATATATAACCTTAAGAAATTTATCCAAACATTTCCCCAAAATGCCCCCCCCCCCCCCCCCCCAATAGCCTCATTAGATGCATCACACATAATTTCAAAAGGTAGAGTCCAATCAGGGGCAACAAAAGAAGTGTCAAGGGTCAATAATTTACATAACGAGTGACTAATTTTTAAAAAAATTTTATAAATTGCCTATAGAAACCCGCATGTCCACTAAAACTCCTAACACTCTTAACATCTCGAGGGGGAGGAAGGGTTTCAATCACATCAGTTTTAACTTTATCAACTTCCAACCCCTTTTTAGAAACAACATGACCCAACACGGTACAACTCTTGACCATAAAATGGTATTTCTCCCATCTCAACGTAAGACTCTTCTCAATGCAATGTTCTAACACCCTAGATAAATTGGGCAATCAATTATCAAAAGATTAACTAAAAAGTGAAAAATCATCCATAAATACCTAAAGGAAGTCGTCGATAAAATCAGTAAAAATGAATAGCATGCATCTTTGGAATGTTTATGGGGCATTGCATAGGCCGAACAGCATTCTCCGGAAGGCAAACATGCCAAAGGGAGCAATAAAATTCGTGCCCAGCGAGCTTATCAAGAAGTTGGTCAATGAACGTTAAGGGGAAGTGATCTTTTCTAATGGCCGCATTTAACTTTCTACATGCGCCACCCAGTAGTAAGTCACGTTGGGACTATCTTGCCTTTTTCATTTTTGACTATGGTGATGTCCCCTTTCTTTGGTACCACATGCACTGGGCTTACCCATTTTCTGTCGGCGATTGCAAAAATAATTCCCTCCATCAGTTTTAAGATCTCTTTCTTGACCACCTCATAAAGGGTTGGCATTAATCTTTGTTGGCTATCTCTTACCGGCCTCGAATCAGGTTCGAGCTCAATCCGGTGCATGCAAGTAACGGGACTAATCCCTTTGATGTCCCTAATGCTCCATCATATGTCTTATTTATACTTACTCAATACTAGAATCAGCTCCCTTTCCTCATCTTCCATCAATGCTGAGTATATGATGACGGGTTTTGTATTATTAGGCTCGAGGAAAACGTATTTCAGATGGCTAGGTAGTGGTTTTAACCCCACTTTTGGCTCGAGCTGAAGTGCGTTAGAAATCTCGTATAATTCAAGGTCAATATTTTCAAGACCAGCTTCAATTTCACAAAAACCAACTTCAAGTAATTCCGTTACCTCCTCCCTACTCAAAAATTCCTCGTCATCCTCGATGTGTGAGTCATCTAAAACAGTAATGCCTTTAAGTTCATGAACACACGATGCAATCGGATAAACAAACGAGCACTCATCTCGTATGAATGAAGGAGTATTATGGATATCTTTAAGTGAAAACCTCACCGATTCTCCCAAAACTGTCATAGTCATCCTCCCTTTATGCACATCTATTAACGTATTGGAAGTAGACATAAATGGCCGACTCAACAAAATAGTATATTGTTTGCTACCATTCGGCACCTCGCCAATATCTAGGATACAAAATTGACTGGAACCAGAAGTTCACCGACTTGCACCAAAACATCTTCAATAATACCCAAAGGTTGCCTGATTGATCGATCCGCCAATTGAAGTCGCATGGTGTTTGGCTTCATTGTCCCAATATCAAATTTCCTATAGAGAGAATATGACATCAAATTAATGTCGGCGCCAATGTCAAGCATCCCTCGCACTGTTGCCCATTCTCGAGTGAAATAGTAATACAAAAACTCCCGGGATCTTTCTATTTCGGAGGCAAAGTTTCTTTCAAATTTCACTAACCTCTTTCGTCAACACTACACGCTAGTTTGCCGCCAATCGTCTATCTCTTGCAGCAAGCTCTTTAAAAAACTTTACATAAGCTGGCATTGTCTTGGTCACATCCAAAAGAGGAAGGTTAATATTCACATTCTTAAGCAAATTATAAAGCCCCATGAATTTTTTATTTTCTTTGGCCGGACGTAGGCGATTTAGAAAAGGAATTGTATCGCGAATTGTGGTCCACAACTACTTTGGCTACGAATTCGAGGATGCGATAGGTCGCCAATTGGCGCATACATTAGGGACATGGTTCGGAATTTTCTCCTTAATGGATCCCGGAACATATCTATTTGGTGACTTGTGCATCTTGTCAACTGATTTAGCTAAATCTGGTTTAGGTGGAACCGGCGTTGGAATTTGGGCCACCTCTTCTTCTTCCTCATATTGCTCGACTATTCCATTATCAATATTCTTTCCATTTCGAAGGACATGAATAGCTGAGGTCTGCACTGGTTAACTAGGAAGTTTCCCTTTTTCATTCGAAATCTTGGCTGTAGTTTCCGCAATTTGACCCATCATTGCCTCAATATTTTTCAGAGATTTAGAATGGCCGTCTACCTTCGTAGTTAATTTTGCAAGTCCATCTTGATTACAAATGGTCTCGACCACTTGATTCTACTGCATCACCAATAGTTTATCGTCTGGTTTTACCGGGGCAGGTGCTTGCCCCTTTGTAGGGTATTTGTTTAGTGGGGGTGCTGACATGTATTGAGGATTAGTTTGCGGAGGAGCTGGCACATGATTCGGGTTCCCAGGACCATACTTGAGATTCGAGTGATCACACCACCCTGGATTGTATGTGTTCGAGTAAGCATTATAATTCTTTGTATATTTCTATCCGGGAGAAGGTGTTAAGTTCTGATAGTTATGAATGGCGTTAACTTCCTCCTCTTCCTCTTCGTCGAACGCCACTGTGCACACATTCTCCAAATGCCCCAGTGCTCCACGTCGAGAACACACGTCAATGGTTTTTTTTCGAAGAAGCTATGTTTGTTAGTTCGGCCTTTAGGGAAGCCACCTCTTTAGTCAACCCTCGACTCTCTTATCTTCTTCTTTTGGCGTTACAAAAACTTCATTTACTTTTAATTCTCAGGGACGAGAATTATTTTGTCTGGAATTTTTGCTCATTTTTTCTAATACCCTCTTGGCGTCTGTAGCAGTCAACTCTCCAAAATCTCCTCCGGATTCCGTCTCAACTTGGTTTGTATATTGGAGACAACCCTTCATAACAAAATGATTAACCATACCAGGGGTGTTGTTATGATGTGGGCACGCTTGCAATATTGCTTTATAGCGCGCTCATGCCTCGTGGAATAACTTCCCATCTTGCTGATCAAATCTCGCGATTTGCCTCCTAAGTTGCCCCGTCGTCTGGGCTGAGTAGTACTGGTTCACAAATTTCTCATAAATCTTATCCCAGTCTGTCAGATCTCAGCTCTAGAGAGAGAAGACAAGATTTAGCTTTATCCTTCAGGATTCTTGGGAAACATATCATTCTACTAACTTCGACATAAAACTCCCGCATAAATACCAATGGATCCTCATGATAATGACCATGAAATGCAAAAAGCCTGTTAACGTAGTGCGGTTTTTAAGTCAAAGTCTCTAGCAGTCCTTCCCAAAATGATAGCAGAAATGTAAGGGCCAACCTGTGGGCATGCCAGATTACGTTGTCAAGGCTCTCGTGCGCCTCTCGAATCTCTATCCTTGTCATTAGGTCTCGCATAATTTTCTTCGTGAAAATGTCTCTCATCGAAATGATTCCTTTCGTAGCAATTATTTTGGTCTTCTAGCTAGTCATCCACACGTCCATTTCTTGAAGGGGGTCTTTCGTAATTATCAACACACTCGTTACGCCAATCATCTCTCACTCCATCTCTGTCTCCATCTCTGTCCTCATTCTTGTTCTCCATATTCCACTGGAGGTCTTCCCAATAAGCTTTGGGGTGTACTGGACCCCTTAAATGAATTGGCTCGTTACAGTAATTTCCCCTATCGTGTTGCCGATTTTCTCTGGGTCGTGCATCACAGGCATTCTCAAGATGAATAGAATTTTCACGTCTCAACATTGTTTCTGGAAAATCATCATGTACTGTATTCTCAGAAATAGTATTGTCATGACTGCAAGTAGGCTCGGGCCTTGCTCGGTTGGGATGATGAATGTCTTCAACTATCGGAGCAAGCTCTGGGTTACGTGATCATCGACCCTATATGCATTCAACAACAAATCAAACATACTAAATGGAAAATGCTTGACCCAAGTTCAATTATACAAATAAACGGATAAACAAAAGGTAATATGAACAAACATCTTCAAAACCTTTGCTTTGTTCCCCTTTGTTTTAAACTTTCTGTACCTACTTTTATAAATATATTTGTCAAACGTTTAAGTTTGCTTGCAAGAGTACAAGTTCGCTTGTAGGTTGATAAGTTTAAATCGAGTCGATTCTTGAGGAACAAACAATCGGAATCTTGGATGTTTGTTTAATCACAAAGTCCAACATGAACAAGTATAATTGGGTTATTTTGTTTTTTTTTTATTTTGTAAACTAATAATTGAAAAGCAAGAGCAATTAATTAAAACTAATTAACTTAACTAATTATCTTAAACTATTTAACCAGCTAGAATTTAAAAGGCTTAATAAACTAAAGGTTATGAGCTAGGGTTTTTGAAATTAAAGAGCAACTAAAGATTTAAGAACCAAACTATTACTAAGATTATCTATCATAAATGAGAGAAATGAAATTGAAAGACGAAAGATTATGAACTATATTATCCAAGAAATCAAAAGTATCAAGCATCAAAAGTTCAAGATACGAAAATAAAGAACAAATTATCTAAAAGCTAAACGTAACGGAGAACTAATCAAGAAAACAATTAAAAGGTTTAGAGTACTTATTAAATATAGAAAAAGCATTAAATCTCCATCTATTCTGGAGAAAAGAAGTAGATCTCGGTCGAAGAATGAATCACGAATGAAAGAAAGGAGCTTTAGGACTCATGATCTTGGATCTTCAATCTCGATCTTGTATCTATGTGATGGGCAATGGAAACGGGCTCTCTCTGCGTCTATGGACCTTAGAATGTGTAAAAATGTTCCTCTTGATGAATTATAGAAGGGTATATACAGGTTTCCAAAACTTGGAGCATAAGTTTCCTTAAAAATTCTCGATCTGGGCCCGTTAGCGGTAACCTAGCGATTGAGGCTACTACTAACACTATCGTTAACCTCTTGCTGAAATTCTCTAACAGTTCCTAACGGTCAAGCTAGCGGCGAGGCTATCGCTAAGCCGTCCGTTGACATGTTTTTGCAACCTCCTAACTTTCGAGCTAATGGTTAAGCCACCGTTAACCAATTCTGGGAGCTCTTTGTCATCATTTAGCAACAGTGATAGTGATGGTATAACCGTCAGGGTTTAGCAGTAAGAGCTACCGCAAACCCTACCGTTAAGTGGGCAAAATTGCTACTTCTTTGCCGAATCGCTTGTTTTTGTCTCTTGGTTCTTGTAACGGTTTGTAAAATTTATCTATTTAGTGCTGAGCTCCTTCGGTTAATTAGCTGTATGGGGAAAAACAGAGAATAATCACCTAAATACATCAATTATGATCAAAATACGGTAAAATAAGCTCGAGATACGAAAATACAAAAATATGCTTAATCTATCCAACTTATAGCAAAACTAATAACAAAACTAACCTGAAACACTAACCAAATATGTACAAAAATCAAGACAAATTCATGTTAAACAGTTACTAATAGGATTATTATGTAGGGAATTAAGTTGTGGCTAGAAAAAATGGGGGGATTATGCCTTGAGATGTTATCCTACCTTTAGTGGGCTTCTCGGACAACCCCATGAACTACCACAAGCGAATTTCCCTTCAGCTTAGTTTAGAGCATGGAAGTTGTCATTCCGACAGAATAGTAGGGGTCGCATCGCCTGGAAACTCTTAATGAAGAAGAAAATGAACGGTTGGCTAGGAGAGCTTTAAAAACAATTGAGGAAATAAAAGATAAGACAACAATTCGCGTGGAGAAATACAAGCAAAGAATTCAGGCATCATATAATCAATGGGTAAAGAGAAGGCGATTTCAGGTTGGTGACCTAGTATGGAAACGTGCCGATCTATATATACCACGAAGAAGCTGGATCCTAACTTGGTGGGACCATTCAAGGTGCTCAAGGTATTAAAGGGGGTGAATATGTGTTGGAAGATGAGGAGGGGAAGGCGTTACGAAGGAGCTGGAATATTTGCCATCTTAAGAAGTATTATGCCCAACCTCTTGGGTGATGGGAATATGGTTTATATTTTTGATAGTTTTTTATAATTATGGGCCAACAATTTTTTAGGTTGGTGATGGATTTTGGGTTATTTTAAAATTTTTAGAATTATGGGCTAATGCTTATTTTGGTCAGCGATGAATAATAGATGAGGATTATTGGCTTACGATTTTTATGGAAATGGTTTTTATGGTTATGGGCTGGCGCTTTTAAAGGTCAGCGATGGATATATATTTTTATGGTTATGGGCTAATGTTTTAAAGGTCGGTGATGGATATGATTATTATGGTTACGGGTTCACGCTTTTATAGGTCGGCAATAGATATAGTTTTTATGGTTATGGGCTGACCCTTTTATAGGTCGAGGATGGATATTGATTTTATGATCATGGGTTGATGCTTTATAGGTTGGCGATGGATAGGGTTTTATGGTTATGGATTTTCTGTTTATGAATAGGGATCGATATTTGATTAAGTTTGCCATAGGTGTATGAATATGGGGGACTAATTATCTGTGTGGTTTTGGCAGTACGACCTGACAGTACAACCTAAATATGTATATATGGTTGTTTGATTATGTCTTTATTTGAATATGTTTGCTGGGTTCTTTTGTTTGGTACGGTCTATTTTCTTAGTAGAGTTTATCTAACATGGGGGACTGAGTGCTTTTCTTGGTCATATATAGTTTAATATTATTTCACTTTTTTTTTGATGTGCAGTGGTTCTTTTTGGCCGAATTATGTGAGGCCGACAGTAATTTTATGGATATGTTGTTGGTTGACTGATTAGGTCGGTAAGTGTTATGATTTTCTGGCCTTATAGGAAGGTTCATGGTTAGCAGGTTTTGTGGTTATAAGATAATGCTTTAAGTAGATGTTTTTAAGATTGAGGCATTTGTACAACTTTTATTTTATGGTTCAAATAGATAAGGGTTATAATGATCACAGGGTTTTATCGATTAGCTTGATGACATTTGAGCTGGGAAGATAAAGGTGTAAGTTCTTATAAACTAAGGTATGATTCATTCATGGCGAACTAAAGTTATTTGGTGCGGAAAAATAAAACTTATATTGGAGGAGTTGAATTTAAAAAGTTTATGACGTGAAATTTACATTAGGGGACTAAAGGGGGAAATAACTCATCCATAGGGACGTTGAGCTCGGCACTGATCCCGATTGATACTACTGTCTGAGCTGCACATTGGGTCCACCAGGCGACCTTTACATATTGATCAATATCACCTCGCCAAAATCTTAATGGAGGTAAATTTGTTTCAAACTTTTCTTCATCCAATTGGAAGTTGAGTCTAGCTTGTTGTTGTGCTCACTTGATGGTAGTACTCAAGTACAATTAGGCCCTTCTGCCCACCTTCTATAAAAAGGCGGTCATATTGGTCGTCATCAAACTTGTCCTATATACTACGAAAAACCGCCAACCCACCTCACTTCTCATGAATGTGCGACGACCTTCATTAATTCCCCCAATCATGTGCCGCATGCACCTCCTTCTTCTCCTTATCTTTCTCCTGTAGAAGGCCTTCCAGCTCCATTTGGCGTTTTGCGAGCCTAAAAACATCAGACTTTGTCATCTCAAGTTGGCACCTTGAAATATGCAGCTCTTCTTCTCGGGCCAATATTTGATGATGTACTTCGTCCAACTCCCCTTGGGTCAAGGAAAGCTGCTCCGTTTGAGTTTTAGATTGGGAGACTAGCTCGTTGCATTCCTTTTTCCATTTATCTATGGATTGCTCCTCGGAGCTGACAGCCAGTAGATGGATAGATAGCGATTCCATAATGGGTTACATCTATGTTATGAAAACCATAAGAACAAGTTACAAGTTAGAGGTATGTTAAAATGTATGATTAACAGGATAAGGTTCTGAAGGATATCTACCCGAGCAAGATACAGTGACATCTGGGTCTCCTGATCAGCTATGTTGATGGTTTCCAAATGCTTTTTATCTGGGATCAACACTTGACTCTGCAAAAATGGATGTAACTAATCAGCATCAATGCAATTCAGGAGGCCATCATTCAAAATTGGTGAGGAGATGTGCGTCGGCGTTTTGGCCGAGGAGATGTGGATCGAGCTTGGGTTCGCCCACAAGCAGCTTTTTTCTTACCCTTGCCCACCGATGTGTGCAAAGGAAGCTATTCATTGAAGTTGGCGATCTCCACCAGCTGATTTCATGCTGGAAGAGCGATCTCAACCACCTCTTCAGCGTTTATTGTTGTGGCCGCAGAGGTGACTACAGGAGTTAGATCTGGTTGGGTCATCGTTGTGCCCTCCGAGCTCGACGAACCATATGCAAGCCCAAATTGTTCTTCAGGAAGAGAAATGGTTATTATTTGTTTTAGTATAGCTAAAAGAGTGGAAGATATGAGGTGTGTCAAACCTACCAAATTCAGACTCGGTCATCTTCAGAGGTCGCTAACTGAGGCTCACAAAAGAATACACCCACTCTGACTTGGTAAGTTTCACCACGTCGAAGGGGAACTTATTCCATTTATCACTTTTATGGAGAGAGGGGTTTTTCTTCTTCTTTAGCACTAGCTCTTGAGGAGGGGTTGCCTCCGGTAATTCTATGGGGAAATGCCTGTGCTCACGAGAGTATAGGAAGAAGAATTTTAATCGCACTAGTGCAGAAACTGCATTCTAGAACAGAACATCCTGGTGCATCCAGAAGGGTATTTAAAATACTGTTCTGGATTAAACTTTCTAGAACGGTATTTGAAATTACCGTTCTGGATAGATGATTTTCCAGAACGATTTTAAAATACCGTTCTGGAAAGTAGACAATACAGAACGGTTATGGAAAAACCATTCTGGATTATGTGTCGATCCAGAACGGTATTCGTATAACGTTCTGGAATGTGTGCATTCCAGAACGGTATTTTTAAAATTGTTATGGATTGACGTACATCTAGAACGGTATTAAAATACCGTTCTGGAATGTACGACAATCCAGAACGGTTTTAAGAAAACCGTTCTAGAATGTCTTTTCGAAATTTAATACCGCCTGAATGAAAATTTTTACCGCCCATATTTTTCCTTTCTCTAACGGTATTTTTAAAACCATTCTGGATTGACGTACATTCCAGAACGGTATTAAAATACCGTTCTGGAATGTACATCAATCTAGAACGGTTTTAAGAAAACCATTTTCGAAAGTCTTTTCGAAATATAATACCGCGTGAATGAAATTATTTTGCCGCCCATATTATTTATTTCCATAACGGTATATTTAAAACCGTTCTGGATTGACATACATTCCAGAAAAGTATTTTAATACCGTTCTGGACTGTATGTCAATCCAGAACGGTTTGAAAAAAACCGTTATCGTAAGTATTTTCCAATTATAATAAAAACCCTACCTACGTTTTCTATTTCTTATATTTTTCTTTTTCTATTTTTATTCTATTTCTATTTCTTTTCTATTTCTTTTTCCTCCGCCTTCTCTCACCGTTTTCGCCTTATCTTCCAAAAGCCCCTCGTCTTCCTCTCTCTATGTCTCCACCTTGAGAGATGGCCACCACCTCCTCACGACGGCCTCCTGCCCGTCCTCCCCCACATTATATCCTGAAAATTGACAGAATTTTCAAAAAACAGACCCCGATCCCCATTTGAACAAAAATGGAAAAACACCAGTCGGCGTCCCTCAGACCAAATTGGATGTGCATCAACCTTCCCCACATCTTGTTGATGCTAACCCAGGTACCAATTTTAAAAAACGAGCTACAATTGTGGGTAACCCAGTCAGCGACCGTATCGGCAGGGAAATTGTGGGGCAGCTCGACCTCGAAGAAGCTTTAGAAGCTTCCAGATACTCCAGTCATCCCTACTCAACCCACCCGCGCGAGGTAATTTTGTAGTTATTCTTTTGGCGTGTGTGATTTAATTCAATATTCTTTGAATTTGTCAAGCATCTTTTGTTTCATGATCTGAAGGGGGTAAGTATCTAATGTACTTGGATATTCGTAACAATGGATTAATTTAGCCGCATCCTTTGATAACTGGTTTAATTATCTTCGACATTGTTTTTTCTTCTTTCTTTTTAAGTAAATTAATTATATTTGACAATTAAGTGCTGGCCCAAAAAGAAAAAAGAAAAATGTAATTGTGGTTTTTTGGATCAGATTGTTTTCTTGGTCCACAAGCACGATCGCAGTGTTTTTTTTTCATGGATCTTAAACAATTAAGGCTGAAAGAGAAAAACAAAAAATTGTATTTTATTATATGTATTAAGTATAACCATGATTCAGGTAGCCATCTCCTGCAGTCATTGAGTACTGAAAATCTTTGACAGGATTATTGTGAAACCACTGCAACTCGAAAAAGTAGCATTTAGCAGTGCTGCCTTCTTAATGCCGATTTGCCACTTCCGGATGTGATAGCATGAGGCGTGATAATTACTAGTCCAGTCATTTCAGATAATTTCTCAAGAACATATTAAATTTTATGCTTTTATGTTTTTATGGCAGTGGCCTCCTTTGGTTGAAGTTGTGGACACATGGGAGTTGCCTCCTGCGTTGATCAAAAGATACACTTCAGCTGGTGGTGAGGGAACAGCTTTATGTGGAATTTTTCCAGAAATACGACGGGCATGGGCGTCAGTAGATAACTCCTTATTTCTTTTGTGATTTGATAAGTGGTATGAGTTGCTTTGGTTGATAATGGTTGAAAAATGAAATTTTCAACTCCAGAACAATTATTAAATGAGAGATCAATTAATTTTGCTGTTGACTTTATGAGTGGGTGATATGGAAGTTTTCCGTATTTATTTAATTTAAATTCATGTTCATCCTATGGCATGTTTTGTTGTCATCGGATGGGTGTGTATATCTAAACCTGTGTGGTAAAAGAAGAATATTGTGCTTTATAACTATGTACTCCCACCGCAGGCTTCATATTCTTGAAATAACTCTTGATTATTCACTGACCTCTAATGCTACTATGTTAATGTATTAAGTGTGTCTTTGGAACCTCCTATTAGCAGGTTTTACTAGATCTTCTGTCATTCTGCAGTATTTATGACATGAAACAGTACAACCAATTCTTTGATTTTTAGTGAATGCCCCTTTTCTGGTACCATAACGGTGTTCTACTTGTTGTTTTTGACCAATTATGGCATTAAATTCTTCAGAATACCATATTCCTCATTTATTGCATATTCTCACATATTTTGAATGCAATCCAACTTTTGTTTAAATATACTAACTTGCACCCGTCTCTTATTTCTGTATGACCACTCTTCAACATAAAGAAAAAGAAATATTATTTGCCCATAATTTAATTTCATTTACTGCTTTGTTATGCAGTGATGGTCAATGTCCTGAATTTAGTGGGGAGGAACAAGCTATCTGTGTTTTTAGTTTGGTTGATGGTCGACCCGGCCAAAGTAACCACAAAGAATTGACGGCACCCTATGACCAGGAGAAGGGTCGAAGATGAACAAAGGGTCCACCCTAAACCTACGCGTCGAACTGCCTCACGCACGAGGCCGAACACCCGTGCGCCTCGCAGGACTTGGCGCACAAGGTGTCCGACCAGGCGGGAGAAGCGCCGAACACACTCGCGCGCCTCGCAAGACCTGGCGTACAAGGTGGCCGACCAGGCGCGAGAAGCACCGAGCACACCCGCGCGCCTCGCAAGACCTGGCGAGCAAGGTGGCCGACCAGGCGCGAGAAGCACCGAGCACACCCGCGCGCCTCGCAGGACCTGGCACGCAAGATGGACGACCAGGCGCAAGAAGTGTCCGAGCACACCCGCGCTCCTCGCCGGACCTGGCGCGCGGAACCACCGATCAGGCACGCAAAGCTGCCGACTGGGCGCGCACAAGGCACCGAGCACCGCGCGTACTTTGCGGGACTCGGCGTGCGAGACTACCGACCAGGCGCGCGAAGTTGCCGACTAGGCGCGCGGAACCGCCGACCAGACACGCAGATCTGCCAACCAGGCATGCTGATCCGCTGACCAGGCACGCGAAACTGCAGACCAGGCGCGTGAAGCTGTCGACCAGGCGCATGGAACTGCCCACCAGGCGCGCCGAACTGCCGACCAAGCGCACAAAACTGCTGACCATGCGCACAAGAAACTACCGACCAGGCCGCGCAGATCTGCCGACCAGGCGCGCGGCACTGCCGGACAGGCGCGCACAAAGCGCCGAGCACCGCGCGCACTTCGCGGGATTTGGCGCACAAGACTGTCGACCAGGCACGCCAACTGCCGACCAGACGCCCGGATTTGCCGACCCGGCGCGCAGGAAATTGTCGACCAGGCACGCTGGACTGCCGACCAGACGCGCAAGACCGCCGACCAGGATCGCAAAACCGCCGACCAGGACCACAAAACTACCGACCAGACGCACATTTTGCCGAGCAGAGTTGAGTCGGACGTGATGATTTGGGTCGACCTAGCGCTGAGAGTTGCCGAGTAGCCGATTTGGAGGTCTACCAACTCGACGAAGTACGTCGCGTATGGGTCGTGCAGTGTGAAGATGGGGTCGAGAGAAGAACGGTCGGATTGAAGGTTGTCGGCCACTGAGAAAGGTCGGCTCGACCTTTCGACGGTTCGAGTTCGGATTTGAGGTGGCGGAAGAGATATGATCAAGGTTTTATTCTCTGACTAAGAAAGGGATATGCAACCAAATGAGAAATCGCCAGGTTTCTAATTAGAGTTAGGGTTTTTGTGATTGGCTTATTGGCCAACTAAGTCGGTGCACCCAGGTGGTGACACGTGTCTAATTAGGGTTTTGAAGGGAAACTATAAATATCCTCTCCAAGAGAGAGAGGAGGAGGCCCAATCTGCTAGAGATAGAAATACATAGAGAGTTAGAGAGAGAAAGACTTGTAACAAGAGCTCTACCCTGTAAAAGGATCCGGCCAAGGCCGATCCGACCTCATATTAAGGAATAAAAGTCAAGCACTTTTTCCTATTTTTGGTTTCTTGTTTTTATATTGCTGAACGGCTTGTTTTCTTGGTTTTTTATGATTTAGACTACTCTTAGATCTAAACAAAATAGCGCTAGAAGAAGGTCTCTTGTGATCTACGGTTCCACTCGCTCGACTAGCTCATCCTGTTTCGTTTCCTATTTTTTGTGTTCGATTTTTGTTTTTTCCGCGAGATGCTGGTCGTCAACCTTTATCGTTGTGAGGTTTGTTAAAAAAAAGAAAAAAAGAGAGGTAGGAAGTTTTTTGACTCTGTTCGTCGTTATGGACCCATCAAAAAGCTCAAGACGAAACCCTGCAAAAGAACGGCAAGAAAAGACTGTCCAGTCGGGCCCAAATGAGCTCGACCCTGAACAGGTGAGGTCATTCATGCAGCACCCCACCTTTGCCAAGGAGTTCGAAGAAATGATGATGAGAGCGGCGAAATCAATCTTGACTCCAGAGATTGTGGTCGGCAACCCCAAGAATGTCGACCTCCTGGAAGGGCATTCGGAGTCGGACCCAGCTCGTGAGATAGCTAGAAAAGACGGGAAAAGAAAGATAGAGGGAGTTGAGC
This sequence comes from Phtheirospermum japonicum, assembly GCA_014905375.1. NCBI lineage: Eukaryota > Viridiplantae > Streptophyta > Magnoliopsida > Lamiales > Orobanchaceae > Phtheirospermum > Phtheirospermum japonicum. Next base: position 96,863 of record BMAC01001195.1, on the reverse strand, counting down.
TAAATGCCAAGAGCAAGGCCGAGAGACCTCCCATCGCACGTCGCCTCACATTATCCTCCCCCTAGAATGTCTTTGCTCGGCTCGGGAAGCCAACCATCAAAGCACAGGAAGAACATCCCGAGAGGTCGGTGAACAGCAAGAGCATTGCCATGAGCATCCCACGCAAGCCAAAAGAGGAGTCAGCAGAGCTCAAACATTTAAAGCAAAGGATTGCTGAGCTCGAGGCCAAGCAGGTCACCCCCCTGGTCCAACCCACATATCCGATCACACGACCAGTCCTGACCAGCTCGGCGTGTGACGACGAGTCCCCCCTGTCTATCCAGATCCTCTCCGAACCACTGGAGGGAAAGCTAAAAATCCTCCCAATCGCTCTGTATAAGGGGAGCAGCGACCCTGACTCGCATCTGAGACATTACCAGAACTACATGGATATGCTCGGCGCATCCGAAACATACAGGTGCCGAATGTTCTCCATGACACTGGATGAAGCCCCGTTAAGGTGGTATCGATCACCGCCGCGCCACTCTATCTGCTCATGGCCCCAACTGAGGTCTTCATTTTGAGGACATTTTATGGTTTCCAAAGCTTCAGTTGCACCAAAAAGGGCCATCGCCACCATCGTCCAATAGCCAAATGAATCGCTGAAGAGCTATATAGCTCGGTTGATGAAGCAAGTTTCTGAGTCTCAGCCCTGCGGTGATGAAGCTTTACTGATGTTAGCTCAGAACGGGTTATCTGACAACTCGTTCTTCAAGTGTGTCAACAACCAACAGGATCCTCAAACTTTTCAAGAGTTCCTGGCGCTAGCCGCATCTCAGATCGCAGCCGAACAGAACATGGCCGCCCCGGTCATCTCATTCCCACAAAGCCATAAGACTACTCGACAAAGCGACAAGAACCCGAGTCCTCAAGTGACCACGAAGAAATTATTGAAAGAAAAGCATTCTGACCTCCTCGCCGAGTACAACGAGGTCTACTCAATGGCAGCTGCCACGATTTTTGAATGGATTAAAGATTTGGACATCCTCCCCCCTGCTCGGCCAATCAAGAAAGACCCTTCCCTACTCGACAAAAAGAGATTTTGCAAGTATCATGGATCGATAGGGCACAACACGGAGGAGTGCCACGACCTGGTCCGCGCCTTGATCAAGGTCTGCGACGATAGGAACCTGCTGCCTTTCTCCAAGAACCACCAAGCTCGGCAGGAAAGAAGAGGCAATAATCAGCCACCTCCACCCCCGCCAAACGGAGCTGGAGGGCAGAGAAAAATCTTGACCTTCATCAACACCAGCCGAGCAGTGGAGGAAGTGTCAAATCGAAAAAGGAAGACCCTGGTCAGGGAGGCAAGGAACTCTATTCAGAAAACAAAAGTCATAAGGTCCGACATCTTTCATTTTGATGACCAACCTGATGAAGAGGATAAGCTCGTGTCATCCTTCACCTTCCATGAATCAGACGCAGCTCCACTAGACCATCCCCACTCTGATGCTCTTTTTATCACCGTACCCATCCTGGGGATCCGGACACATCAAGTGCTCGTAGATCCCGGTGCATATGCAAGCATAATTTACTTACATGCCTACCGAAGAATGAGGGTACCCAGAGAATATGTCGAGCCGTGCGATGATAGAATTAGAGGGATAAGTGGCAACTATGTCAAGCTCTGTTTCAGGTGAAGCTATCTGTCGAGTTCGGCACGGGTGAGGAGAAGAGAACGATTCTCACAACTTTCAAAGTGATCAACGTTCCAAGCGACTATAATGCCCTCATAGGTAGACCAGCTCTGTATGATCTCAGAGGAGCAATGTTAGTATACCACTATTCGATTAAGTTCACAGGCTCCCTCGGAGAATGCGAACACAGAGGTGATCAGGTAGCGGCTCGAAAATGCAGTTGGTCGATCAGGCCCAAGCAGATAAACATGGTCGAACTATCGAGAAGAGAAGGGCTGACTGAGGAGATGAAAGGAGATGAGCCCGACAGTTTGATTTTGAAAGGCATGATCATTGAAGAGCCGGATGAACCCAAACCTGCAAATGAAGAGGAACACACAACGAAGGTCGATGAACTGAACCTTGTGTCCGAAGTTGACCACCCAGTTCCCGTGTCYAGCAGAATRGAACCAYAACCAGGTCAGGAACAGYGGTRYAACACAGAGGTCGAKACAATGGAGGTRGGCCTGAGCACAMAAAAAGCTYACGAAARAAAGATGGCACCACCAGAAAAAATCTTTGTCGAAGCCGACCCGACCGAGGTCGACCGGGAAAGGGATAGAGGTCGGCGCCCAGGTAAAGAGCTGATGAGAGAGTCAGAAAAAGTCTGCCGAGTTAAGAAGGCCGAGCTGAAAGAAGGGGAGGACGAGCTGGACCCTCGAAAGATGAACTTAAAGAGAAAGGCCACCCATGCTGAGCCAGTGGAAGACCTAGATTGGGTTTCGGTCGATGAGCTTGACCCAAGCAAATTGCTCCGGGTCGGCCACGATCTCCAGGAGCCCATCCGATCCCAGCTTATCAATTTCTTGAAGGCAAACCAGGATGTTTTTGCCTGGACGCATGCTGACATGCAGGGGATCGACCCGGAGCAAGCTTGTCACCGACTCAACATCGACAAAAACGTCAGGTCGGTCATCCAGAAGAGAAGGAAGCTCGGCCCAGATCGATACAAAGCTCTGGAGATGGAGGTTGTCAAGCTGCTAGATAACAAATTCATTCAATAATTCAGGTACCCAGTTTGGTTATCTAACCCTGTGCTCGTCAAGAGACAGACAGGGCAGTGGCGACTATGCATTGACTTCTCGGACCTTAACAAGGCATGCCCCAAAGACAGCTATCCACTCCCCCACATTGACTATATGGTCGACGCTACTGCTGGACACGAGCTAATGAGTTTCATGGACGCGTACTCTGGTTATAACCAAATCCCGATGCATCTGGGTGACCAGGAACACACGTCATTCTACTCAGCAAGAGGCCTCTACTGCTATACCATGATGCCATTCGGCCTGAAGAATGCGGGGGCTACTTATCAGCGTCTTGTCAATAAAATGTTTGCTAGTATGATAGGAAAAATGATGGAAGTGTATGTAGACGACATGCTCGTCAAATCTTTGTACTCCTCCGATCACATCGATGATCTTAATAAGATGTTTTCTGTTTTGCGTGTTTACCGAATGATGTTAAACCCCAAGAAATGCTCTTTCGGAGTTGGGTCTAGAAAATTTCTAGGATACATGGTGAGTCAAAGAGGCATTGAAGTCAACCCAGACAAAATTTGAGCGATAGCCGATCTAGAACCTCCTCGAAGTGTGAAACAGGTGCAGAGCCTTACCGGCAAAATGGCCGCCCTGATTCGATTCATATCCAGGTCGACAGACAAGTGTAAACCATTTTTCGAAGCAATCAAGAAGAGTAAGAGCTTCAAATGGACACCAGAATGCCAGATATCTTTCGAAGAATTAAAGAACTGCATGGCAAATGTGCCAACCTTGCAAAAACCAACCAAGGAGGAGCCTCTCTATCTCTACTTGGCGATCTCGGCAGTAGCAGTCAGTTCGGCACTCGTACGATCTGATGAGCTCGGACAACATCCAGTATACTATGCGAGCCATGCCATGCACGATGCCGAGCTAAGATATTCAGCCATGGAAAAACTCGCTTATGCTCTCATCATTTCCTCGCGCAAGCTGCGCCCTTATTTCCTCGAGCACCGAATAATTGTGTTGATGAGCTTCCCTCTAAAGCAGATCATGCACCGACCCGACACATCCGGAAGAATGATCAAATGGGCTGTCGAGCTCGGACAGTTTGATATAACTTACGAACTGAGAACAGCGATCAAAGGACAAGCCCTTGCTGACTTCATAGCCGAGTTCACACCAGCCGTCGAATTCGTCCCAGCAGAGGCCGAACAATGGCACTTGTATATTGATGGATCGTCAACCACCGGCCGAGCTGGTGCGGGGATAGTGTTGATCAGCCCCGAGAAAGTGCCTTTCTGCTCGGCGGTCCGCTTCAAATTTTCGTTGACCAATAATGAAGCCGAATATGAAGCCCTCTTAGCTGGTCTCAAAACAGCATCCTCCATGGGGATCAGAAACCTCAAGATTCACAGTGACTCCCAACTTGTGGTAAACCAGATCAGTGGAGAGTACGAAACAAAAGAGCCTAGGATGGCGCAATACTTAGAGCTCACCAAGGCAAAACTTAGCGAGTTTGAAGCCGAGGTGACCCACGTGCCAAGAAACGATAATGTCCCAGCCGATTCACTTGACAAGCTCGCTTCGAGATTAGGTATCGAGGAACTGAACACAGTAACAGTCAGCCACCATTCCACAACAGCACTTGATGCCGCCACAGCTTACTCAGTAAATCAAGCAGACCAGACCAAAGAAGCCAAAACTGAAAAAGGTTGTTGGATGAAACCATTCCTTCTATACCTCGAAGAGGGAACACTACCCGAAGACAAAGCGGAGGCTCGCTCGATTCGGACCAAGTCAGCTCGATACACCGTTGTGGATGGGCGACTCTAAAAGAGAGGATACTCAGTTCCCCTACTAAGATGTTTGAACGAACAAGAGGCCGAGCATGCTCTGACGGAGGTACATGAAGGTGTTTGCGAGAACCATGTAGGAGGGAAATCATTGGCGCTTAAGCTCGTTTGACAGGGTTACTACTGGTCGACCTTTAAGAAGGATGCAACGTCAAAGGTCAGAAAATGCGAGAAATGCCAGATATTTGCACCTCAGATCAACTCCCCAGCCGAGCCCCTAAACTCAATTTACTCGCCGTGCCCATTCGCCAAATGGGGGATCGACCTTATTGGTACGCTACCAAAGGGCAAAGGAGGAGTCAAATACGCAGTGGTCGCTGTCGACTACTTCACGAAATGGGCCGAAGACGAGCCCCTAGCCTGGATCACTGAACAGAAGATAATCAACTTCATTTGGAAGTCAATCATATGCACGTTTGGCACCCCTCTCTCAATAGTGTCGGACAACGGCAGACAGTTTGATAGCAAGAGGTTCAAGGCATTTTGCGGGGAGCTAAACAACAAGAACCACTTCGCGACACCATACCACCCCCAATCGAACGGACAAGTAGAAGCAGTGAACAAAATCCTCAAGTACACGCTAAAGAAGAGATTGGAAGACCTGAAGGGCAGTTGGCCAGAGGAGCTACCAGGCGTTTTATGGTCATACAGGATGACCCATTGTTCGTCCACCGACGAGACCCCTTTCTCATTGGCTTTTGGATCAGAAGCAGTCATACCGCTTGAGCTTGGCACTCCCTCTTATCGAGTGGCTCACTTCGAAGAGGAAAAGAATAACATGGCGTGTCGAGCCGAGCTCGACCTATTGGAAGAGAAGAGGAGAGAAGCAGAGAAGAAGAACGCTATCTACAAACAAAGGAGAGAGCGTTATTACAACTCCAAAGTGAGAGAAAGAAGCTTCAAGGTCGGCGACCTAGTTCTTAAGCGCATCCTAGGAACGAACCAAGGTCCGCTCAAACCGAAGTGGGAAGGACCATTTCGCATAGCTGAAACCCTCCTGCACGGCGCCTATGAATTAGAGCACCCCGACGGCACAAAGCTACCACACCCTTGGAACGCAGTGTACCTCAAAAAGTATTATCAATAAAATGTTATTTTCGTTTGATCACTTGCGGATAACCCAAACTCACCTCACCAGGTCGACCAACTTTGGTCGACCAGAGATTCCAAAATTTGGAAATCAGCATCACTAAGTCGACACAAGGGAAAACCCAGTGTGGTCGACCTCAAAAAGAAGAAAGAAAAGAAAAAGAATAGCACGGTCGGGATGTCAAGTCGACCATATTGGTCGACCTCAGTATGGTCGACCTCATCGAGTCAACCACAACATGGTCGTCCTAAAAAAAAGATATCGAGCCGACCTCATAGGTCGAGGTCGACCACATGCAGCTCGACATCACTATGCAAAATTAAGCTTATCAGAGCAATACCACACTTCGAAGGCATGTCCAAATAAAACAAGTCAATCCAAGACTTTAAGGACATTTCACAAAAACTAAGAAAACTCCAAGGCAGGTAGACAAAAGGAACTCGACAACCTAAATCAACATGGTCGGCCCAACGAATGAGTTTACAAAAATGAAAATAACCAAGGCTAAAAGCCACTCCAAAGGCTCAAAACTAGGACTAACCAGTCCAATGTAGCCGACCACAAAACAATGCAGCTGAACTAAAGTAAGGCTCAATTGCGAAAGTCAAACAAACCCAACAAAGAGGTTGGTTTGAAAAGTAAGTTCACAAGATCGAAACAGTCTTAAGGTTATAAAACCACCCAGAAAACACAACTCTGAAGTGAACTAGCCAAAAGAGGACGACCACAATGTAAAGTAAGTACAAGCAGGAATGATAAAATTCCTAAAGGCAAAGAAAATTTCATAAGCCAAATGAGGTCGACCAAAAACAAGTCGACCAGATCATACAATAGTTCACTACACAACGAATTATTCGGAAACAAAACAGAAAACAATTAAAGTCGAGCTGCCCAAAAGTGACAAGCCGACCTAAACAACAAGATCAAAGCCTACTCATCTGCCTCACCCCCCTGGTCATCACCTTCTTCACCCGAGCCGCCCATATCGTCGTCCGAGCCACCCATCCCAAGCTCAGCCTTCCTCTCAGCAATATGTTGAGCAAGGTCTGAAAGAGAGGAACCCCCCGCAAGCATGTCGTAGGCCTTCTGCATAGTAGAAAGATAGGAGGCACTGATCATCGGGTTCATCATCTCGGCTTCATACTGAGCAACCCCTTCGATTTTTCCTCTCTCAAAAGCAACACTGACCTGCTCAGCATGGTTCCTCACTAGCTCAGCATGTTTCTCCTTGAGCTCGTTCAACTCGCTGACCACCACCTTCGTCGAACGCCGCTCCTCTGCCAAGGATTGGTCGGATTTCTTGGCCCTCGCCATCCACTGGTCACGGTCAAGAACAAGCTCGGTACAAGAAGCATGAGTGTCCTTCAAAGATTGGAAGTCGTTTTGAAGTTGAACATAAGCGCTTCGGAGCTTCGGGAAGTCTTGACGGAGAAACATCATTGAACCCATAGCCCGGCATAGGTCGGTCTAACCGAGGCCGAACTGCTCTTGAGGAGGAAGACCCGAAGCCCAGTTATATAGATCTGGCGCCCAAGCACGATCCATGAACTCGTTGACGGCAAAGCCATGTGAAAACCGCTCGCCACGGTATGGCGCATACGTCGTCGGATAGACCGGCTCAATAGCTTGAGGCTGAGGACAGGAGATCACAAATACCTCGGGCTCGGGATCGAGATCAACGTCGACCTCAGGACGACGCCTGCGAAGACCTCCCCCACCACGAGAGCTCCCCTCGCCAGCACCAGGGGATGCGACTGGACCAACTTCAGGCTCGGGCGCTGCATCAACAGAAGGGGCTGACTTCTTACGTTTACCGGTGCCACCCTTGGTCGCCTTTTTCTTCAACCTCTCCATATACTTTCGCGCTTCCGCCATTGCATCCATAGCTCTGCTTCGGTCGAAAAAAGGATAGAACACTGCAAGAAAGGAGGCCACAATCAGAAAGTCGACCTCCTGAGGTCGACATAAAAAAAAAAGAGTGGCGTCGAGCCGGCCAGTCTTGACAAGCCAAACTCGACACCCAATAAACATCGCCGACCATACCAGGAAGGACTCGACCAAGGCCTCTATCAGGGGAAAGGACTCGTAGACCTGCTCTATAACACTTATCAGGTTCAAAAAGATCTCCACACTGTCGCGAATCTGGATCCGAACTCAAAATCGTATACAAGCATTCAACAAACTCGACATTAGGCTTGACAAACTTCGGAATAGCTGTAAACAAAAGAAAATGATGAGGCATTAGAAAGGAAGAAAAAATGACGAAAAATGAGGAATTATACCGACAGAGTTTAGAAATAAGAGCAAGTGGCGGGCTGCAAGAACGCCCATCGGGTCCCCACGTCGGCCAATCCCCTCCAACGTAGAACCAGTATGGTTTCCATGTGTGGAGAGTTTCTAAAAGACCCTCGACTAAATCTTTGAACTCTCCGTCCCGAACTGAAGCATAAAACCAGCCCGACCCAAGACCGCCCGAAGGTTTCCACTGGTACAACCAGTTGAGCTCGTCGAAAGTAGGACGAGGCCAGCCATTTTCACTAAATAGAATCACGACGCCCAAAATACGGGCCAAAGATAAAGGATGAATTTGGGCTAGAGGGATACCCCACTTCCTAATCAAATGCGTTACGTAGGGTGAGAGTGGAAGTGAAATACCAAACTTCACTACTGCAGAAATTGTATACGAAGGCGGTTTATTAATGGCGGTTCTGGAAAAACCGCCGTTAAATATGTTTAACGGCGGTTTTCTAAAAACCGCCGTTAAATCTATATTTTTTACGGCGGTTTTTCAAGAACCGACGTTAAAGATATATTTTAACGGCGCTTTTTTGATAACCGCCGTTGATTACATTATTCCACGGCGGTTTTATATGAAACACCGTCAAAAACCCCAACATTCTACGTCGGTTATTTGAAAATCGACGTAAAAATGGAGGGCAGCTAGTTTTAACAGCGGTTTTAAAATAACTGCCGTAGAATGTATATATAAAAATAAAATAAATAGAGATCATAAAATCCAAAGCCACGTCGATCCTAGTGCTTGTTGATCTACTGATCACCACCGTCCATTCAAAACAAATATACTGATCTCCACCGTCCATCCAAACAAATGTATTGACCCACCATTCTACTTTCCCTCTTCGTCATTTTCCTAACCCTAACCTTCCCGACGCTCGCCGAACAGTGGCGATCCGCCGCCGCCTCATCTTCGCCGGCACGATTCATCCTGAGCAAGGGTAAAGGCGAATCGATTCATCCTTCGCCGGCACGATTCATCCGCCCCATGTCAGATGAAACATGGGGCTTCTTCACCAAATCCAGAGCGGTTTTCCAGAGATTCGAGATAAAATCGAAGGCGAATGAGGTCCTATTCAACCGC
>BMAC01001195.1:6459-85064 GCA_014905375.1 Phtheirospermum japonicum | reverse complement strand
TAAAAATCATTCATGAATTGCTGAATTTTATATTTCGTAAAAATTTGGTATGAACTTATTTATTATTCAATTACGCGTCCTTTTTTTGGGCACACGTTTTAAGTGTTTGAATTTTCTTTTCCAGGGAATAATCTCAAAGAACAAACCACTGAAGAGCTCTGATGATTGGGTTCTCACTCTCAGCAAGACTCTCTCAGTGTGGTGGGCCTTGGGTAGGTCAAACTTGTGATTGGTTGGGATGCTTTTTGAATATCAAAGTATGCTAATGCACTTTGTTTTGCGTTGCAGGTTGCCACTGGGGAGTTCCCTTTAACTGGAGCCAAAGGGTATAATGTTTCTTCATTTTTATTCATTTGCAATTCCTGGTTTGATGATTTATCTTTGTGTACATTATTATGTAACTTTAGTCTTTGGTGAAGTTTCAGACGTCGGTTTAATGTTATAGCCTTTGGTAAATATTAATCGAGATGGTTGACATATTTTGTAGATGGAATAGCTAATTAGCTTCAGATTTTTTTCTTATTAATATGTATATTTGGTGCAAATCTTTCATTTCTTTTTTTTTTTTTTAATTTTTTACTACTTTCTAAAAGGTATTTTTAAAAAAACCGTTGTGAAATTGTCCGTTCTGGAAAACAGACTTTCTAGAAGGTAGTTTTAAAAACCGCCGTGAAACTCTGCAATATACGGCGGTTCCAAAACCGCCGTAAAAATACTGCATTTTACGGCGGTTCAATAACCCGCCGTTAAATGTCTTCCAGAACAGCCGTAAAATTCAACGCGGCTCGATACAAAGGCGGTTCAAAAACCGCCGTTAAAAATAAAAAAGAATCGCCATTAAAAAGCCTTTCTGCAGTAGTGCTTCAAGCTGTCACGAAACAGAGCCGTGCAAGAAGGGGGCGCACGGTGTATCTGCTCACCGGGGTAGGGTAGAAATAAATGAACATCACCGGGCACGAGATAAGTGTTACGGTATTCCTCCATGTGCCTCTCAGTTAAAAAACTAGTTTGCACCGCGATTTTCAATGGCAACTCTTCCCTTTCCAACGGAGCCGGTCTCTCCCAATGATGGGGAGGAGCAGGTTCGTTGGGCCGGGCCATCAACGGACCGGGCGGGAGCCTCGTGTTTCTAGAACGCCTTCTCACCCTAGGAGGACCCTGATCGTCGGAATCATCAGAGTCGTCGGCCTCAACCTGAGGACCCGTAGATTTTTTAACGGTCCTGAAAAGACCAGCCGAACTTCCTGGGACTCCAGTTTTGTCCGAACTCAAACCCTCGAGCCACTTCACACCATGTTGACCAGCGGGCCCTGGAGAGTCGGCAGGGCCGTAAGCACTACTCGAGCCAAGTCCCACCCTGGGACCGAACTCACAAGCCACGCCGAACTGGCCCCCAGGGCCGAACTGGACACCCGAACCAAACTGACCCCCGTCGAACTCAGCACCTACGAAGAAACTCCCATACTCGTTCACACCAAAACGAGAATTATAAACCCCCGGCCCCCCGGGTCGGGCACCACCACCATTCCCGTCACCCTCATAACCCACCTCTCCAAGATCGCCCGGAGAATACCTCGAACTATAAGACATTCAAACAAACAAAGTATAAAGAAGAAAGTTTTTTACCTTAGGAAAAATGGGAAGGCCAACTCGAGACGTGGGCAAGCAAGAAAGCTGAGCACAAAACAAAAGGAAGAGGAAAACAAGGGGCTTCATTTTTCTAAAGAAGGAAGAGTGCATGGGGCTTGAGAAAATTAACAAAGCTAGAGAAATGAAGAAGTGAATGAGGAAAAAATGAGGTGCTACCTATTTATAAAGAGGGGAATTCAACCAAACCAGCATTATTGAAGAGGAAAAGGACGAGAACACTCATTTCAAGGTGGAAGAGGATAAGAGGCCCCCACAAATCATTCAAAGGGAAAAGGACGAGGAGGTAAAAGATGGGCCCTTGTCAAGTCGTACTTTTCACTGACAACCCGTACAACGTACGGTTGGAGGAACAGACCACGGACACGACGAACGGGAAGCAATAATGAGAATACCATAGTAAAGCAGGATAAAATCCCAACGCCACAAATCTAGCCTTCAATGTCGACCCATCCCTGAAAAAAGATGGTGAGTCCGAACCCGGCAAACAAATAGCCGACTCCGCACTCAGGGGCTTGTTGATGGTCGACCCGGCCAAAGTAACCACAAAGAATTGATGGCACCCTATGACCAGTAGAAGGCTCGAAGATGAACAAAGGGTCCACCCTAAACCTACGCGTCGAACTGCCTCACGCACGAGGCCGAACACCCGCGCGCCTCGCAGGACCTGGCACACAAGGTGGCCGACCAGGCGGGAGAAGCGCCGAACACACTCGCGCGCCTCGCAAGACCTGGCGCGCAAGGTGGCCGACCAGGCGCGAGAAGCAACGAGCACACCCGCGCGCCTCGCAAGACCTGGCGAGCAAGGTGGCCGACCAGGCGCGAGAAGCGCCGAGCACACCCGCGCGCCTCGCAGGACCTGGCACGCAAGATGGCCGACCAGGCGCAAGAAGCGCCGAGCACACCCGCGCGCCTCGCCGGACCTGGCGCGTGGAACCACCGATCAGGCACGCAAAGCTGCCGACCGGGCGCGCACAAGGCGCCGAGCACCGCGCGCACTTCGTGGGACTCGGCGCGCGAGACTGCTGACCAGGCGCACGAAGCTGCCGACTAGGCGCGCGGAACCGCCGACCAGACACGCGAGTCTGCCGACCAGGCGCGCTGATCCGCCGACAAGGCACGCGAAACTGCAGACCAGGCGCGCGGAACTACCCACCAGGCGCGCTGAACTGCCGACCAAGCGCACAAAACTGCTGACCAGGCGCACAGGAAACTGCCGACTAGGCGCGCGGCACTGCCGGACAGACGCGCACAAAGTGACGAGCACCGCGCGCACTTCGCTGGACTTGGCGCACAAGACTGTCGACCAGGCACGCCAACTGCCGACCAGACGCCCGGATCTGCCGACCAGGCGCGCAGGAAATTGTCGACCAGGCGCGCCGGACTGCCGACCAAACGCGCAAGACCGCCGACAAGGATCGTAAAACTGCCGACCAGGACCACAAAACTGCCGACCAGACGCACATTTTGCCTAGCAGAGTTGAGTCGGACGTGACGATTTGGGTCGACCTAGCGCTGAGAGTCGCCGAGTAGCCGATTTAGAGGTCTACCAACTCGACGAAGTACGTCGCGTATGGTTCGTGCAGTGTGAAGATGGGGTCGAGAGAAGAACAGTCGGATTGAAGGTGGTCGGCCACTGAGAAAGGTCGGCTCGACCTTTCGACGGTTCGAGTTCGGATTTGAGGCGGTGGAAGAGATATGATCAAGGTTTTATTCTCTGACTCAGAAAGGGATATGCAACCAAATGAGAAAGCGCCAGGTGTCTAATTAGAGTTAAGGTTTTTGTGATTGGCTTATTGGCCAAGTCGGTGCACCCAGGTGGTGACACGTGTCCAATTAGGGTTTTGAAGGAAAACTATAAATAGCCTCTCCAAGAGAGAGAGGAGGAGGCCCAATTTGCTAGAGAGAGAAATACATAGAGAGTTAGAGAGAGAAAGGCTTGTAACAAGAGCTCTACCCTGTAAAAGGATCCGGCCAAGGCCGATCTGACCTGATATTAAGGAATAAAAGTCAAGCACTTTTTCCTATTTTTGGTTTCTTATTTTTATATTGCTGAACGGCTTGTTTTCTTGGTTTTTTATGATTTAGAATACTCTTAGATCTAAACAGGTTTGTCAAAAGCCAAGCCTGGTGTTTTTATTGAATCCATCCAGTATCTTCTTGTTTTGGCAACGCCTGTGGAGGTATTTTAATCTCACTAGTCACTACATTATTCATACTTCTATCACAGCTATATAATGATAACATTGTTACATTATTCATACTTCTATCACAGAATATACCATTCCATCTGATGGAGTCACTATGACTTGCATCACCTGCACTGATAGTGGTCTTATATATATCTGGCTGGCCGTGATGGTCATGTGTATGAACTGCAATATACAACTGGTTCAGGTTGGCAAAAGCGCTGCCGTAAAGTTTGCCTAACCGCTGGTCTTGGAAGTGTTATATCCAGGTAATTCTTCTATTGTGTTTCTCGCTAATATTTGTGCTACATGATTAATGCTGATGCTTTTATTCTTAACAAATTGTCTGCCTATGATTTTCTTTTGCACAGATGTAAGACCAATTAATGTAATTTTTTAATATTACGATTTATAAGATTTTCAAGCCTGATTCTTGCTTGTGTCTTAACTTTAACTTTTTTAGTAGCCTATATCCTTCTCTCTCATCAGGTTGGTTGTGCCTAATATTTTAAAATTTGGAGTTGTGGACCCAATTGTTGAAATGGTTGTTGATTCTGATAGACATGTGTTATATGCACGTACGGAGGAGATGAAAATTCAAGTATTTTCTCTTGGGCCGAATGGAGATGGCCCACTTCAAGTATTTTCTCTTGGGCTGAATGGAGATGGCCCACTGAAGAAGGTGGCAAAAGAGAGAAACTTGATCACTCAGAGCCAAAGGGAGGCAAATTCTGGTGCCAAACAACAAGCAGTGTGGACTTTGTTTGTGTGTAATGATTGCCTTTGGTCAATAGTAATTAGTATTGGACAAGTAATAGACAGTAGTTTTGAAATTATAATCTCAATACCATGTATATTTTGCTTTCTCTCTCATTTTAGTAACTCATCTCTTTACTTTATTACTTTAGGGCTTTGAGAACAATAAATATCCGGGAAGAGTCTGAGAAGCTGAATATCTGGCACTAGTGCAGAAACTGCATATCCAGAAGGGTAATTCTGCCTATCCAGAACGCCTTTCTGTACCTTCTGTAGTGACATAGTTCTTGATTGGCAGACAGTCTAGAACGCCTTTTTTTACCCTTCTGGATTGACAGACTTTTTAGAAGGGTAAAAAAAAAACTGTTTTAGAAAAAAAAAATCTGTTCTAGAATGGTACCTTCCTATACTTTGTCCGCCACTTTCCAGATCGGTTTTTACAATTACCGTTCTGGAATGTTGTACAATCCAGAACGGTATTTGAAAAAACTGTTCTGGACAATTGTTCATTCCAGATCGGTATTTTAAAATACCGTTCTGGACTGTACAACTTTCCAGATCGGTATTTTAAAATACCGATCTGGATTGTACAACTGTCCAGAACGGTATTTTAAAATACCGATCTGGATTGTACAACTGTCAAGAACGGTATTTTAAAATACCGTTCTGGAATGTTCAACTTTCTAGAACGGTAATTTGCAAAAAACCGATCTGAAAGTTGAACATTCCAGATCGGTTTTTTTACCGATCTGGAAAGTTGTACAGTCCAGAACGGTATTTTAAAATACCGATCTGGAATGAACAATTGTCCAGAACAGTTTTTTCAAATACCGTTCTGGCTTGTACAACTTTCCAGAACGGTAATTATAAAAACCGATCTGGAATGATTTTTTGTAATCAGCCCTGTTTTACAATTCGTCTTTCCCAAATGTAAAAAATTATAATAGAATATTAAAAACACCAAATCTCAATCGAAAATATACTAAACTATTCATCATTCCATTTAAAGCACCCCAAAACACCAACTACAATATTCATCAATCCAGTCAAAGGAAACACCAACTACAATATCTCAATCCTTTCAAAGCACCCCAAAACAACAAAAGAAACCACACTATTCATCAAGTGTCCAAGACAACAATCACCACAATTCACATACAAAAAAAGTTTTCATCAGAGATATTTGTTCTTCAAACCAAAKTAAAATGRAGTCGCACCCTCAAGTAATGACCTCTAGAAAAGACTCGGCCCAACGTRTACGAACTAAGTCAATGTCATCTTCCGAATAAGGTCCCTCCATATTGAATACCTACACGCAATACACATAATTCAGGAAATATGTACAACTCACGCAATATGCACAACTCATCACAAGATATCAATTGACAAGTTTTGAATTAATGCAAATTGACCGGYATACAATTTGACTTCTACACCAAAAATGATAATAATTTTGATTTATTAAAATTACCTTTTCGAATGAGRCAACAATGTRTTATTTGGTGACGAAAAAGACAAACAACTAACAAGAGTTTATTTCCAAATGACGAAAAAGAGTTTAAAGTTACCAGCAAATATAAGAAAAATAAAATATCAATCTTAACATGTTAAGAAATTTAACCACCTTTGTGAAAGGCCCTTGGACAGCCATCACAAAGCACAAGCTTCCCACCATCTGCACAAATGATGCACACYTCATCATTGTTGTTAGAAGAATACTTGCTCCCTTTTAGTAGAGAGACCGCAAATTCATGGAGAGACACTCCATTTGATGTGTATATATACATATATCTGCAAAATTAAGAGACAGCATCAGGATTTAACAATTTTTTTTAACAAATGTTAATGACACAAAGACAAACAAAAAAGACGAACGGGTTTCTGCGGGAGGCCCGTCCAGCATGAGCTTCAAAATGAGATGGACTAACCTGCTCATGGTGGTTWGAATTAATAAACATATCTTTGAAAACCAGGTATTTTAGATACAAAACCAACTTTTACCAAAGTGKTGTAGCAGCGGAAAATTATTCCTGATCCCATTTTTATAGCCATCGCGTAATAGCTACAAACAGATACAAAGAAGATTATAATGCTCAAACAGCAAAATGAAACAATACATATAYCATCTTATAAGTATCACCTTTCCATTAGAATAGTAAGCAACTTCAGAGCCATTAGGCAATCCACCATTTTCAAAGACCAATTTGRGCATTCTCTGATCTCTGAGAAGAACAGCAAAACACAAATAAGATTTTCTCACTTGCCTTAGCAATAAATATTGATCAACAAAGTGAGTAGTACCAACTTTTTAGTTATCTTAGATGAACTCTTTGACTGCAGAGAGACAGATGGAGATCCACGTTCCAAGGAATTGGAGGGTGATGTAGTGTATGACAACCTGAAATACCATAATGGAACATTTAAATAAAAAATTATTACTGGAGTTATATACCAAGATACACAAAAAGAATAGGCATAATCACCAACTTCTTTATGATCATTCTCATAGTTTTGATCTTCAGCCCATGCATGGAAGTACTACCATTTGAAGTTAGATCACAATACCCAATCGAAGTATTTTCCGATGATTTCACCACAGAAGTTGGGTTTGACGACCTTAGCATGCCAAACATAATACACCGAAAAAGAAGGATATATGTGAAAATCAAAAGTTTAATGATAGTAATTGTAATAAAATCAACCTACACAAGTACAAAAGAAAGCGAAAAAAATCACATTTTTGTTATCTTCCTCTGGCCCTTTTTTCTCGTTGAAACATGCAATGAGGATTTACCATTAGATGGCGTATGGTTTGTCAACTCAGAATCCCTGAAATGGGAACATGATGACATACTTTTAATTTCTTTTATCTCCTGCCAATAAAAATAGGATAAAAGAAAAGAAATCCATCAGCAAGATGAAAAGAAAAAAGCAAAAGAAAAGGACAAAGAAGATGCTGACTTTCTCTTTTTTCTCCCTCGGCGGCCCATTTTCTTCGGTGTGTTATGCACTTCACCATTTCCAGGCATGGCTAAGCCTAAAAATCTCTCCAAGGGCCTGATAGAGACAAAGCAAAAGATATTAATAGGAACCAAGAAGATAAATTCATAACCAGTTCATATCTACAGATTTTGTAATTTATAACAAAAAGAAAAAAAAAAGTGTTACATGTATATAGTTACTATTCAACTTCAGACAATGACATCCCAAAACTCAAGGAACTATGAGCTGAGTCCAGGCGAAAAGCTAGTGGAATATCAACTATCAAGTGCAATTCAAACATTTGCATTTTCAGGGTTCCAGATTCTGCCAGAACTCATCCAAAAGCTTTATTAGGTCCTGAATCTCACTTTACTATGATCTGTCTTTGGTTTATAGCACCTCGTTATCATTAATCAGAACACCCAGGCATCATCTATCTCAAAGAAGTGTGTAAAGGAAAGGAGAGAGACGGTTTTCTTTTCTTTTCATCCTTCTTTTTTTTTTTTTACATATTTCCATCATGCATCAAGTGTATATAAGGTTGTCTTCTCATTAAACAGTACAATGGAAAAAATAAGAACCAACGAGTAGGTTCCAGACAAAAAAATGTGGCAGTAATTACTGGTAAAATAATACATGCCTTGATTTTACACATTCTGCATCAAATTCTGAATTCAGAATAATCACACAAGAATCACGAAGTGGTTCCACCTTCGCAGCTGATGTTGCAAGAAATGACCCTAGAAACCAAAGAGCACCAAGCAGTCTTATAAAAGTGATTACAACAAACATAAAAATCATACACACACACACATACTCAGAACTAAACAAGAGAAGCTCACCCTCGCAATTTGAACGTATGACATATTCCTTCACAGGCATAGGCCCAATGATGTTTTGTATAATATCTTCTYACGTCTTTAAGGAAGATTTACGGCATTCTTTGACCACATCCAGGAGGCTTTTCCCATTCTCTAGGCATATATACTGCGATGCACGTCTATATGATTTGCAGGCGTGGATCTCAAATTGACAAGGCAGAACTATCTATACAGATCAAGAATATCATTGGCCTTGGAGTAAAGTGTTAGGTGAAAGACATACAGGGTGAAAGAGGAAACACAGACACAAACACAGAGATTTGAACGAACAAAACCTCAGTATTGAGTACGCAACCGAGTTCCCTTGCACAAACTGCAAGAACAGAGAATTCCAGCATCTTTTATTGTTCCCCGCAGTGGGAATCCCTAGAAGGGTTTTACAGTCAGTAGACTTTGAAAGAAAAAAAAATCATATGCAACACAGTGCCATTATTGTTTTACTAAACACAAGAAGCAGATGAAGATTATCGCTGGAACTATATAAAATTTAATCGATAATATCAGTCATCATTAGAGAAAAACACTCGATCTTAGTCCAACAAAATTTCAAGCAACAGCGGAAACATTTCAATATGAGACCCCGCTTCAATGAAGTCTGATGTATGAGATATTCTAAACTTGCCTTGTTCTTCACATGACAACTTGTGGGAATAGGCATACAATTGTCGATGCTATCCTTATCTTAAATTAACATTGCTAGTCATTTCCTCATAACCTAAAACCCACTTGCATTCACTATGWTTAGCCATCAAAKKATTTTATCGATATGAGTGTTCTATATCGATAAAAAATTAATTTTTAAACCACCTCTATATTAACACYGTGGTAGAAAGAGCATACTAGCCCAGATGACTTGTGCTGCATAGGATATTCAGTTCCTRYTCAATCCAAATTACTATCAGAGTAGGAGAATGTTTTTAAAGCACACTAGAAAAGTGTAAAATGACTTTTTATAATTTTTAAATAAAACACTACAAGAATTGTTTCCAATAGTTTATTTAAGAAAACACAAAGGAGTAGCTTGTTTGTGATACTTAATTATGAGATGCACCAAACAATTCAAGTTCAATGTCAATGTCAATGTCAATATCAATAATATTATGAATTCCTTATTCATAAAAATGGTGATGGAGARGATGATAAGAGTGACGMCCATTAAAAARAAACTAATAAAGAGAAGAAGACCAATAATAACAAAAATATATGTAGTTAGAACCACGACAATAATAACAACAATCTAATAAAGGAAAAGGAAAACAGACACAATAAAAAAAGATATCAAGTGATAATTAAATMGCTATTCCAAATATCACAAAAAATAAAAAATAAAATCAGAAAAGGAAAAGGAAAAAAAAAACATACCCCCGAATGGTTCACCAGAGAATCTTGGAGGGGGCGCGGAAGTGAATGGGACCATGAGAAGGCTTGTGGTTCATCCTCTTGCGAAGGAAACACAGGTACATCATTTTCTGGKGCACGAGGCCACCGAAGAGGCAGATTTCCTCGCAGCAAACAACAACAACTCTCTYTCCARCGGCAAKAGCGAACAGATCCACCGGGCATAAAAAATTAAAAAACCACAAATAGGCAAGAAATAGAGCGTGTGTTGATTCCTCTTAAGTTTTATAGCCATACCATCCTTCTAAACAAAAACCCTAGGCACACATAATTCTGTCAATACACCAACAGAGAGCGAGAAAGAGAGAGTACCTTTGAGAATCCATTCGTGAGAAGAAGAGAAGCCCAGAAGAATTTAGACTTAGTCCATTGGTGCGCGGTTTGACTTTGATCGTTATGGACTAGTACCAAGATGGGAAGTAATGGCAATGGCGGGTGAGAATTAGGGTTTGAGCGGTCTATTACAAAAAAATGAAAAATGGAAAAAAAGAAAAAAAAAAGAGGAAGCCTCCAATTGACGCTGATTCGTGCACCGGGGAAGAAATAATGAACAGAGAAATAGATAATTCGAAATTAGGCAAGAAGGCAAACAAATTGCTGAGGAATTAGGAATCGATTAAACCCTTACCGTAATTGATGGCCTTGGAACGCGAAGGAGACGATGACAAAAATAATTTGGCTCCCTCCTCGTTTCATTTCTGTGGGCGACTCTCGACAGCACCGACGGAAAAAAAAAAGGGGGAAATGAATGGACGGGCCAAAAAGTTGGGGAAAAAACTAAACCTGGATCGAAAAATTAGAGAAGGAAAAGGGCTCGACAGACTGGCAAAAAAGCTGGTGAAAAAAACAAAAGAAGATCGAGAAATTAGAGAAGAAAAAGGGGTAGGAGGTAAGATAAGGGTATAGATTTTATTTTTATTTTTATTTTTATTAATTTAATATTTTAATTGGAAAAGACTTTCAAGAACGGTATTTTAATTACCGTTCTGTATCGATGGACTTTCAAGAACGGTTTTAAAAATACCGTTCTGGAAAGTAGAAATATGGGCGGCAAAAAAAATTCATTTACGCGGTATTAAATTGGACAAGACTTTTGAGAACGGTCTTATAAAAACCGTTCTGGATTGACGTAAATTCCAGAARGTTATTCAAATAACGTTCTGGAATGTACACTTTCCAGAACGGTTTMAGTACCYTTCTCGAATGTARACTTTTCAGAAGGTTATTTGAATACCGTTRTGGATCGAAAAGACATTCTAGAACGGAATTTTTAAAAARGTTCTGGATTGACGTACATTCCAGAACGGTATTTTAATACAGTTCTGGATTGTACGTCAATCAAGAATGGTTTTAAAAATACCGTTCTAGAATGCACACATTCCAGAACGTTATCCGAATACCGTTCTGGATCGACACATAATCCAGAACGGTTTTTCCCTAACCGTTCTCGAATGTCTACTTTCCAGAACGTTATTTGAATAACGTTCTGAAAAATCATCTATCCAGAACGGTATTTTCAAATACCGTTCTAAAAAGTCTAATCCAGAACTGAATTTTAAATACCCTTCTGGATGCACCAGGATGTTCTGTTCTAGAATGCAGTTTCTGCACTAGTGTGGGTTGCTTATTTCAACTTGGAAAATGAGTATGTCAATCCTTCTGAGGTACTTACTATGAGAAGAAAAAGTAGCATTCAGAAGCTATTTTGATTCTGGAATTCATTTTCTTAAAAATTGATATCAATATTCCTTTTTCAGGAGGCTGTTATGAAAATATTTCAAAGAGCCTTGCAGTATTGTGATCCCAAAAAGGTGCATCTTGCCCTTCTTGGAATGTATGAGAGAACCGAACAAGATAAGTTAGATGATGAGCTTCTTGACAAAATGTCCAGAAAGTTTAAACAGTCATGCAAGGTACAAAAATTATTTTATAATGATTTTCGAGAAACTTTAACTAAGTCTTCCACCTTTTTACCCTTTTTGTATTTGCACTTAGGTCTGGCTAAGGAAATTCCAGTCTCTTTTGAAAAGAGACAACAATGGAGTTCAGTCTGTTGTAAACCGTGCTCTTCTGAGCCTTCCTGGACACAAGCATACAAAGTTTATTTCACAGACAGCAATCCTTGAATTCAAATGTGGAGTTGCAGATAGGGGAAGAGCCATGTTTGAGAATATACATAGGGAGTATCCCAATAGGACAGATTTGTGGAGCATCTATCTTGATCAGGTAAAACTTTAACTGGCCCATAGTTTTAAATACAGAGTTGAATTGAAACTCGAAAAAAAAAGAATCTTTTCTATATGACAAACTTGTTCAGATTATTTCCGTGGGGTGGAGCTCAAGTTGTTTACTCTTTATTTTGTTTCTCTAGTTTTTAGTTTCTTTATGTTTGTGTTTTTATTATTTTTAATGGTTTATTTATTTATTTTATTTTGTTTCAAGGGTTCTTTTCTTTAATTTTTTAAGTTTTTCCTAGAGTTTTCTGGCTTAGGATATGTAATTTTTTTAAGTTTTATATTAGGATCTAGTTTTAGGGGACTTGGTCTAACTCGCTTGAATATTGACAGGAGATCCGGCTCGGTGATGTGGATTTGATTCGTGCTTTATTTGAGAGTGCAATAAGTTTGAGCCTTCCCCAGAATTCCTCGTTGCAAGAATATGCGGACAAATCGGGTGGGGCCTCTTCCAGCAATGTGGATTTTGAGGAGAATAATGCAATTTTGCAACATGGCTCGTGGCAGCAAGTGACTCCGAGGTTCCTTATTTCGAATATTAGATTTGTTGTTTTGAACACTTGATGAATATTGTGGTTTTTTTGTTGTTGTTGTTTTGGTTTGCTTTGAATGGATTGAGATATTGTATTTGGTGAAGTATATTTTTAATTGAGATTTGGTGTTTTAAATATTGTATATTTAATGTTTTACATTTGGGAAAGATGAATACTTAAAAATAGGCCAAACTTTCCAGAACGGCTAATCGAAAATACTAACTTTTCAGAATGGCATTTGAAAAAACCATTCTGGAAAGCGCGACTTTTCAGAACGGTATCTTCAAATACAGTTCTGGTAAGTTATACTTTCTAGATTGGTTTTTTCAAAAACCGTTCTGAAAAGTCTCTCTTTCCAGAACGGTATTTTCAATTAACGTTCTCTAAAGTCACCCTTTCCAGAAAGGTATTTTCAAAAATCGTTCTGGTAAGTTGTACTTTCCAGAACGGTTTTTGAAAAAACCGTTCTAGAAAGTATAACTTACCAGAGCTGTATTTGAAAATACCATTCTTGAAAGAGAGACTTTTCAGAACGTTTTTTTTGAAAAACCGTTCTGGAAAGTTATACTTTCCAGAACGGAATTTGAAAAAACCGTTCTGAAAAGTTGCGGATCAATATGGGATGGTACCATTCTAGAACAGAAAAATTATTTTCTAGAACGCCTTTTCTTTACCCTTCTAGAAAGTCTGCCAATCCAGAAGGGTAAAAAAAGGCGTTCTGGAAAGTACAGACTTTCTAGAACTATGTCACTACAGAAGGCACAGAATACCCTTCTGGATAGGCAGAATTACCTTTCTGGATATGCAGTTTCTGCACTAGTGTCGCCATTCATAGACCTTAGAGGTAGGTCGAACAAGGAAATGCGCCTTTTGGCGCGAAGAAAGGTAAAAGGTACCCATCTAGTTTTTTTATTGCATAACAAAAGAAGAAGAAATCTATGCCTTGATCTACATTATGTAATGTACATAGTAATATATATCCTTTGATAAATCTAATAGAATTAGGGCCATTTAAGGTAGGGGGACTCTATATTTCTCAGCCACAGCGGCCATGAAAGTACGCATAGAAAACCTAATTCTTTCCTTCACATGGTCATTAAAAATTTAATATAATTAGGAGGGGGGTTGTTTGGGTCATTTTTGCCGGCCTCGGGCTGGATGAACCACATGGTGTTCGGGAGGTGAAGGATCTCAATAGAGGCCGAAAGCAGGTTGCGGTCGGGAAGGACTCAGGGGTTTTCAATAGTGACCCGGGTAATCCGGGAAAGGATGGGTAGGTCAGGATGGGCAAATGGGAATAAATGGTGAATGGGTTAGTTAAGAAGAATTTTGGATCAATCGGAGGGGGTGCTCACGACTGGGGTAGAGGAATATCTTCGGGGATTTCCCCATTTAGAACCCTAGTTTGTGCCTCTAGTTTGGCCCATGTGAGACTCTTCATCAGTTCATCTATAAACTGATTTTAGGCCGGTTAACATTTTTTCTAGTGTTTCTCCTTTTTAGAAGAATTTCTAGGGATTCAGTTTCAGAAGAGATGTCACGAATGGGGGAATTGGGTTTCTGTGAACCAAAATTTGAGGATGCTAAATTAACAAACGTCATAACAACAAGGCAGAAAATGGGGAAGGGAAGAAGAAAAGATGTATTCAGAATGTAGAATCTTGAAATTAAAATGGAGAAATCAATGCAGAGCAGTAAATTAGTTTAATGGTATTAGGAGAACTTACCCATGATATCGCAGAACGGATGAATTTGTCGAGCTGAATTTTTGAATCGGAGATGAGCGAATGTTCTTGCTGAAGAATTTTTTGAGGTTTTTTTAAGTCGTAAAAGGTGAAGTGTTCTTTTTTGTTTTTGATATACAAAGGAGAGAATGAAAAGACGGTTATGTTGGGAGCGGCGCAAATTTGAAAAGACGGGTGAGATTCTGGGGTGACGCAAAGACATAATAGGGTGAATTGAAGACCTTTGATTTTCTTGCCCACAATAATAATATATTATGAGGAAATGGGCACGGGACACGTGGCCGACACAATGGCAGTTTGAATTTAATATTTTAAAGTCTGAGGTGATTTTTGATGGTTGGCGCTTTTACCAAGGGGCGTGTGGGATTGATATTTGAGATACATATGATTGCATTCCACTAGATTTCCTACCTCGATCATGTAGAATGTGGCGGACTAGCTAATACGACATCAGATATTCAAGTCGGTATGCATGTGTATTTTAGGTCTTAAAGGCGACCTCTTCTTTAGGAGAGGCGAGTTTTTTTATAGGAGAGCGAGTTGTGCATAGGAGTGGCGAGCTCTTGTATGGGAGTGGCAAGATCTTATGAGGTAAATGGTATTATAATAGCTCGGTATTTAAAGTTGGGCTAGTATAGACTATGGTATGAGCCCTGGCTAACTAAGGGCATGGTAAGGTTATTGTCCCAAGATTATTATAGTAACTTAATAAATACGAGAGTTCTAACATCTATGGTAACTTAACATATAAAATGAATTCTAATTCTAAGTCGGTGATTATTTATGTTCGGTTTTGCTAAGAAATCAACCGTTTGTTCCATAAGATGGAACAAACTGCCCACGTGGCGCTGACATGGCATTCAAAGTAAGAATCGATCAAAATTAATAATTATTTTCTCTCTCATCAAATCATCTCCCCCTTTTCTACTTGCCCTCTATCTCTTCCAACTTTTCACATAAGTCTATGGGTGCGCGTGCGCCAGTGACCTGAATATCATCGGTGACAACCACAAGCATCATAGGCGATGACAAGAGGTGATGACTTACCAACAATTTTCATCCTAATTATTCGACAGTAAATTTATATGAAATCAATCGCTGGTTTGAAGGTTTGATTTTCACTGTCAGGATTTCAAAATGGATCCGACAATGGAATGTACTTGGGAGAATTTTCAGAACGTAGTCGGCCACCGGAGTATAATTTCTCAAAAACTCAAGAGCGGGAAGATTTATTTTTTTAAAATTTATGTTGATTTGAACAGCACTCAYCAAGCTTCTTTTTATTTGAGATGTAAATATATACTTTCTGGTGTTGGTTCAATTTTTTTTTCTTCTTATTTTTCTTAAAAAGATTTACGAGGTTTCAAGGTTTTTCGACGTATCTTGCATTTTTGCTGGTAATGGTGTATCTTTGGATTATTTTGTAGGTTGATTGATTCTTATGATTTTGCATAATGGGATTTGTTTTTTTTTCTTTTTTTTTTTTTTTTTGAGGTTTAGCAATATGTTATTTGACTTGTATTTTTGTCGGGCGGCAATAAGCTAGCCGGTTGCTGCTGGCGTTAGGCTTTATTTCTGTGAAAACACTGACGAGGGAGAGAGGGCGAGAAGAAAGAGGAGAAAGAGGGATTTGTAAAATTAATTGCTTGACCATTTCTTTTTTCGTTTGACATGTCAGCGCCATGTGAGCAGTTGGTTCCATCTTATGGAACCAACAACTAGTTTCTTAGCAAAACCAATTTATGTTATTGTGGTTTGAACAGGAGACGGGAACCCTATATTAGGAACACATCTCTTGTATATATATAAAGAGGACACATGCCTCACTTCTACTCTCTCGTTTATTTATTATCAAAAAGGGAACTGACTTGAGCATCGAAGGGCATACGCCAGAACTGTCTGGCTTAAGTTTTATTTTGTAGGTTGATCAGGTCTGCAAGAGTTATCTGGAGGTCAACATGTCGGCAAGCATGAATTTTAGATTAATACTATCTTTTATTGGTGAACAAATAATTTTGGCCGCATCACTCTTTTCAGTTTTCATTCCAACTTTTGATAAGATCTCTTCTATATATATCTTTTGATATAAAAGTCCATTGGTTGTGTGTTGAAAATCATTACCAAGAAGGTAACTGAGATTACAAAGGTATTTCAGGGAAATGTTAATTAAGCTGCTTGATAAAAGATTCAACTTCTTGATCATTTCTCCAAGTAATAATAATATCATCATCATAAGCTAAAATAATTATTTTTGAATGTGAGGTATGATTGAAAAATATTGAATTGTTTGCATTGGAAACCGAAAAATCAAGTTAATGGAGAATACATCCTAGTTTGCAGGACAAAGCCCTCGAGGCTTGTTTCAATTCATAGAGTTATTTAGATAGTCCTCAAATAAGTGCTTGCTCATTATGATTCTCAAAATCTGGTAGCTGCTCTATATATATATATGCCGGTCTCTAGCTTCACATAAAAATATGCATTATCTACCACTAGATATAAGGCCTGGGATAGAATAACTTTAACACTCACAAGTTTGACTACTACACTAAAAGTTTCTTTGCAGTCAAAACCTAGTGTCAGAGTGTGCAACCTTTAACTACTAACCTTGATTTATAATTGACCAGGAATCCATAAATACTTTTCTTTATCTTATATAACCATTTGAACCAATTTGGTGATCAGCAGGTGGTTGTGGACATAATTCCCAAATCTTATTTCTGATCAGTGCATCATACCCAATCTACCTGTTTCCACTCAAGTTATAGAGAGCTTCTTTGTACTTCTTTGGTTCCTATTAGACATTTAGTTCAATAAAAAATCATCTAGGCAAAAGTGTCCCTGACTTAGATCTTGTGATCATGTGATACTTTGTGCATTGTGTTGTGTGAGACCAATAATAATTAGTTCATGTATGTAGTTTTGTTGAGTTGATAAATCAATAATAATATACCCCCCAGTATAATAAGAATTTGTGTGTGATGTATGAGATGGAGTGTGTTTTTGAGTGAGAGTTAGTGTGTTGGAGTTTAAGGTGATAATATATGACTATGGTGTGGAAATTGTAGTGCACGCTCATGTGATGTATAGGATGTGTCAGGAATTGGAATAGCTGAGGTAGATGAAGTGTTAATTGGAGGAGGAATGCTTGATGTAATATTAGATTAGATTCACGAGATATGAGAAGTGTTGACAATCTTAAAGGCATTATTTTAAGTAGATGAGGTTTCAATAAGTATGACATGTTTAGGGATGACGATTCTCTTTTATGGGATTAAATTACTATTTGTAACCTTTCTGCTTGGGGATATAACCTATGACAACTACACAATTGCTTTTAGGCTATAATTTTGTGTGTTTTGTAAGACTTCATGTAAAGCTGGTCGGGGCTGAACACTAGTATAGCAATTTACCAACGTTGGAGAGAGTTTGACTCTAACTTTTGTTTATAATCATTGTGAAACAAACAATAAGTGAGAATTGTCTCCTCTGAAATTTGAATGACACCCTGCTATCCGAAGGTTTTAGCATGAAATGTAAACCTTAATCCCATTATTAATTCGTGAAAGAGTCTTATCTTCAATAACGCAGTCTCCAAGATGGGCAACAACCAATCTCAAACTTGATCCATAATTCAGATCAACATAATCAGAACTTCAATCTTCAACTTCAATATATGATTAGGAATTCCTAAGAACTTTATTGTGTTTAGAGAATCTGTCTAGCACACTTGATGTTGAGTTTTACCATTCACAAATATTTTACAAATGGTGTCAGAACTAAAATATACTCTCTCATCGCCTGGAAGTATAGACATCACGTATTGATTAACTATTTCAACGATGTTATTTTTTGGTGCAAGAATAGCTCTTTCTTCCAAGAATGATTTTTTACCACAGTTTTTTAAAATAGACGGATAGGTACTCTCCATAGTTGTCGCAACACGATCGTCTGACGATTGAAAAAGTATATCATCAGGTATATCAACTAAAGTTTGACCATTCACTTTGATAGCAATTTTGCCATCGCCAATTTGGAGTATTAGTTAAAATACAATATGCCGAAACCCAAAAAAAAATATTTATTGAAACACGTATTACAAAAGTCAAGATTTAGCTCATTTTTATTAACATAAAATATGCACATAAAAAATGCAGAAGGAAAGTGCAAGATATATTTTTTTTTAAGTTTTTATTGTAACACATTAAAACATGCTTATGAGTATTTTTAAAAAATTAAGCGCATAATTAGTTTTTGCAATTTTATTTATATTGTTCATTCAAGAACAAAATATTAAATAAAAAAGAAATGCAAGAAAAATAAATGTAAGAAAGTGTTAGTTGAGTAAATCTAACTAGTTATTTTTGAAATACAAAGAACATGGATATTTCAATATGTATTATTGTATCGCCTAAATTGAGAGTGGATAAAATAGAATGTGTCCTAAGAAAATCTACTACACCATGTATAAATACATCGATGATATTACTTCAGTGTTATTTTTTCCAAGTACAGTGTCCACAAATGTAATCTAACATTATTATGGAATGCAAATCATGTAGACATTTTAATATATATTATCACATTAATTATATCATAATTTAAGAGAGAATATATTAATTGCGAAGTGATTTTACAAAAAAAAATAATATACTAAAACATGTATAAATATATTTTTAACATGCATATAGAATCATAATTTTCTTTTCTTGCATTAAAATACAATTTCAAAATAAATCTTGCATATAAATAATAATTTTTTTAATAATTATTGTGAAGTTTCAAAATTTAGCTATAACGTGGATACCATAAATAAATAAATATGTAAATCCGCTTATTCCCTCTAGTACAACATCCCGATCTATCATCAAATCATATAGATATAGATATATATATATATATATATATTTGTATGGTAATAATTCAATAACATTGATTATTCAAATAACGAATGTTATCACATCATTTTATGTCTTTTATAAGAGAAAATCAATTTATGGTATAAATTTATAATTGAATGTCTAATACATACAAACTATCATATATGTGCTTGCCAAGAAAAAAAGGAAATCATATACTTAAAAATGAAATCAAATAAAATATCATCAAGCATCAATCACCAATCAGATAGGAGTTACGAATTTTATAAATTTATCTAAAAAATAATATCATAAATCTCAAAAAGAGATTTATAACAAATAAAATAATTATAATTAGAGATTATATTTAGAAAACAATAAATATATAATAATGTAAATACTTAGTTTCGAATAAAACTAAGAAAATAAATGAAAAAAGAATGTTAGTCAAACTAATATTTAGAATTAATAAATCGAGTTAGATCACAAATAAGGCCCGTGAAGAAAAAAAATTGTATGTAGAATAGTAGCACACATTGCATTAGCATACATTTTTAAATAATAAATTACATATAAATCATACATTTGTACAAATTCTTATAAAATCTCAAAAAAATTGCAATAATGTGGATTGCCACTGACAAATGTGTAAAACCGCTCTTTTCTTCTTTTTGAGCATCCTGGTCTATCATTAAATATATTTTTGATGAAAATATCAATATTATATTTTTTTTATATGTCAAAACGTTTAAATTAAGAAACAATGATGTTATACACAAAATTATCTTGTAAGCTATAATTATATTAAGAAAAACCTAAAAGAACATTAAAACACATGAACTATATTTTGTAATATTTACTTACATAAAGGCTAAACCTCATTAAACATAAGAATCTAAAACTCATATGGCGTGAAAAACGTTGATTCAAATATTCTAATACTTTAATGTTATATCCTTTCCAGCCATTTCCTAAAATATTATATTTAGTTGAAGGCTTGAAGTAAATACCATAAACACATTAATGAAGAAAGAAAAAAGAAAAAAGAAACTCAAAATCACCACTAGAAAGTAAATACCATAAACACATTAGTTTTTACTAAAAAGTGCTTCTTTGATAACCAACAAAATCATTCTTCGGAAAGTTCTATATTTCAACAAATAGTCGTTTACAATCAAACAACTTAGAAAAAAGAGACAACTTCAAAAAAATATATTTATTTACACATTAGAATTGGGTTTGAGAATCTGCAAGAAAAGAAAAAAAAAACACATATAACTAACCTAATGATCCATGCTTTCTAAAGCAAGCACTGCCTCCTTATTTGAGATGTATTAGATGAATGCATATCCTTTTGACTTCAAATCAAAATTCAAATTTATTTTCATGTCTAAATGAACCAAACCAATACAGATAAATGATTAAAAAACGAATGAAATAATGACGACCTAAATTATTAAAAAGTCCAAAAAATGAAGTGAACTTACTTAAGATAAATAAATTGAAGAATGCATCACACAAACCCATCAAAAGAAAGTATGTGGGGGATAAAAATCAAACCAAAAAATAAAATAATAATCATAAACATAAATATATGTATTCATGATATATAAAAATAAAATGAAAAATACTAAAAATAGAACATGACATTTAGAAGAAAAAATATTGTTATACCTCAAAACACTAGCCATAATAAATAAATAAATACAATAGAATAAAAAATGTTACTTGATGCAACAGACTATGTACCCACAACTCATATTATCACTCGAGCATTTAAATGGAAGTCACACTAAATCACATACTATATATATATATATATATATGTGTGTGTGTGTGTGTGTGTATGTGTGTGTGTGTGTGTGTGTGTGTGTGTGTGTGTGTGTGTAAAAGTAAATTTACCTTCAGTGTAGGTTTCTTCATGGATGAGGTCTCCAACCTCTAATTCTTTATCTAATACCATAAATTTCTTGCTCTGCCAAAGATAACCCAAAATCAACAACAATACATAATGGACATATGGATTAATAAGAGTATTAAACTTTATTACAAATGTCAATTTCCAAAAAAAAAAAATTATCAGAAGTCATTTTGAAAAATCAAAAAAAAAAATCGAATGCATAATTTGAAAAATATTGAAAATTAGAGTATTTAACTTGAAAAAGAATATCAACATCAGATTCATAAGTGCGTCAACATCATTAACAAATAGGGTGAATTTAGCTCCTTAAATTTCAAACAGAATCAAACCTCGATGACAGCTTTAGTAATTTTCAAAAACATTTGGGGTCATTTGCAACTGACCCAAACCTCTATTTCTTTTTAATATCATTAGTAATCTAACAGAAATTTTAGAGATAATTACAAAACATGCCCCCGATACTTTAGCTAATTAAGAAAAAACCTATTAGATAGTGAAAACTACGAAAAAATAAATAAATAAACTAAAGTTTGATCATTGTCCTACTCAAGCAGAAAAATATTGAAACTTTTTTATAAGCATTAATATTTTATAAAATTAAAATAAAAAATTAACCTCAAGGTTTTTTTGTTTTGTTTTGTTAATTTCTAAAATTTTAGGGGCTCTTTTTGTAATTAGCCAAAACATCAGGGGGGTTTTGTAATTATCCCAAAAGTTTAACTTTAGTAGTATATAATAGACACTGTTTTTCGCATTCTTCGAGCATAAGCACCTGTCAGAACCCATCAACGAACTGCAACTCCTCGTCAACATGCTTATCCTCAAACAATACTTTACAAATCGCGAATATAGATGGAAAAAAACGTAAGCAAAATAGATTAAAAAATGAAAAAGAACTTGATAAAAAAAATGAAAAAAAAAAAAGCAAAAAAACAAAATTTTGAATCACAATTACCATGATAAAAGTAGGTGATCTAGATTCTCCTTGAAGTTGATACTTGGTATGTTCACTGTTGTGATAGGCATTTGCATCCAAATTGGTTAAGTGTTACTCGAATGTATTTCTTACAAAGCTTTAGTTAGATTCAAAAAAGGTAATTGCTTAAGTTGTCTAAAAAGCTACTCAAATCTCAAAAAATCAAAACAAAAACATGGAAAATCCCGTTCAACACTGATTAAACAAATAATTATACTTACATATACTAAAATAGGATTTTCACACATATTATTGTTGGGAAATTCATACTCGAATGAAACAAAAACAAGTTACAATACTAAGCACCAACATAAATAAAATATCGAATGCATAAGTTGAAAATATTGAAAATTAGAGTATTTAATTGGAAAAAATTAAATCAACATCAGATTCATAGTGCGTCAACATCATTAACAAATAGGGAGGATGTAGCCCCTAAATTTAGAACAAAATCAAACCTTGGTGGTTGTTTTTGTAATTTTCAAAAATCTTTGGGGTCTTTTCCTTTTTAATATCATTAGTAATCTAAAGTTTCAAATCTTAGAAATAATTACAAAACACACCCCTAATGCTTTAGCTAATTAAGAAAAATCCCAAATAATAGTGAAAACAACAACAAAAAAAAAACCTTAAAGTTTTATCATTGTCCTTCTTAAGCAGAGAAATACTGAAAAAACATTAAAAGCGTTAATCTAGAGACTTTAAAGAAATAATATACTTATAACGACTCTTCACGGATCTTGAAAGAATTATATTACCAAAACAAATTAAATAAAAATATAGACCTTCGTTCGAAAAAAATGAATAAAAAGGAAAAAAGAAAAGCCGATTCATTCATTAGGGACATGAACCGAAATGGAAAAACATCAGATAGAGAATGACAAACAAAGATATTGCAATAAACCTGAATTTGGTTTTTAGGAAATTAGCTTTTTTTTAAAAAAGACTAAATTAAAACCAAGAATACTTGTTATCCCTTCCAAATATATGAACTTTAAATTATACCTTCAAATGCCATTACAAAATCTGAAAATCCAAGCGTGCATTGAAACCTCCATAGAAACACGTTTGTGGGGCATAATCATCATTCAACGGCTGATTGCATATAATTATTAGCACTGTATGTATAAAAGAAAATCTGCATCAGTAAACATAAAACATCGACATCGAAATCTAACCTAATTTTTAAAATGAAATTGAAGACTATAATCCCTTCAAAATGTTTTCACGTATTTTGTATGAATATTCACTTATTGAATTTGATACAAATATGAATTCAAAAAACAATAATCTATTTGAGGACAACAAATGTGAATTGGAACATAGATTTTATATTGAAATATATTTATCAAATAATATGAAGATTTGTACCAAAAACATAGATTTTTTTTAAATGATGAAATTTGGAACAAAATACTTGCATTCGTCGTAATTTCTTACTAAGATTTGTTTGCATATACGATCGCATGTGAAATCGTCCCGTGAATCCACCAAATCTGACCAGCGGTAGCGCAACGCTGCTTTTCGAAAAAATCAGAAACCAGTCATTTAGATTAATAACATTAGAAATATCGAAGGATTAACAACTAATAATTAGTTTCAGTTTGAGATTGGGGGATTTAATTTGAATGATGTAAGGTGCCAAAAACAAAATCGAACAAAACAAAAAAAAAGGAAAGGCCCCAATTTAATTCTCAATCTTTAAGTTTAACGAAAAAAATGCTACAAATCTTCATACACAAACGGGAAAAAAATTGATTTGATTCGTTCAATATTGAATTGATATTTTTGTAAGGTGGTATAAGATGGTTGAATCCGTTCAAAAAATTTGTGTACAAAGAAGAAATGAAGAAGAAAGATTTTTTCAAGGAGTAGAGGCGAGAGGCAAGGCGGGCTGAGGACATATACAAAACTTAGTTTTTGTTAAGAATTGAACAAATGAAAAAAAAGTAATTATTTATACCTAAGTGAAAATGTTAAAAAGAGAAACATTTTAACACGAACCATCAGAGACTGACAAGTCAACTCTTGCAGCTATCAGACAATGACACATATCATCCGGAGCAACCCCAAGTTGACACATAAGCTAGGGTGACATCAGCATTACCAAATAGTGTGGATTTCTTTTTTAAAGATAAATCTAGGTGTATCGGGTGGCTTGATCAATAAAATTCATATAATAAGTGGAAACATTGTGAAAACTTGAAAATATGGACCCGATATGTTTGCATGGATTTTAATAGGTTTGTGGTGCTTGTATTTAGAATCTAGAAATGCTTGTAATTCAAAATCTAGGAAAGGATGATGTCAAATTTTGATTTAAGACAAGAGTGACAAGGACTTCTTGTACTCAAGATTAGAAAAAGGATGTTTGTCAAATTTTGATTTAATACAAGAGTGACACAAAGACTGCATTTTATTCATAAAAAATGAAATGTTACTATTCTTCAAGGTCTTTTTAACAACTTCATTAGAATGAGAGATCTCAGCCTATTTTATTTTTAAGTTATACAAAATTGACAGTTGGTAATGGTTTGGGTCTGGTAGACTTGTTGATTGACTGCAGGTGGGTAGATCAAAGCTTTAGAGCCCATTCTTAAGTTTACGTTTGAATAGTGTACCCTTTGTAGCTACATCCTTCTCATAAGGAAGGGTTAAATACAGAAAATAAAACACTATCTTGTGAAAATTGTGATACACTAATTAGATACTTGAAAATTGTGACACTTTAAAGAACATTTAATACGACAAAAATGGACATTTAATACAATGAAAATATATTAATGATTTGCTGCCTCTACACTAAAATGTTTGTGTTTGATAGCTTAACTGTTAGCAAGTGGCCTCTTGGCTAAATGATGGATGGTCATGAAGCAACAACTACTATTAGATCTATAAATATATTGAGTTGTCTTCTTCAATGGCCGCCATGTACGATTTTGTAATTGGAAAATGGAGGATTCGGAAAAATGGACCAGAGATAGAATTTCAACACGCCCTTATAACATACAACCATTATTATGTACACACAGGTGTACATTTTACTGTACACCCAGAGATGAACATTTAATACAACAAAAACGAACATTTAATACAATGAAGATGTGCATTTTTACGATTGATTGTACTACCATTACGTGTTCATCTATATTATGAGAAATTGTACATTTATAACATTGAGATTCATATTATCACATTATAGATAATTAACATATATATTTATTTATGAAGATGTATATTGATATTTATCATAACAGAGATGAGCTTTTATCACAATGGAGATGTACTTTTCTCAGAATAGGTATGAACATTTTTATCACAATAAATATGAGAATTTTAATGTCTGTTATGTGTTCATAAATGCACATTTATTATAATAAAAATGAAAATATTTCAAAACAAATATAAAAAACTTATTTTGACGGAGATGACCATTTATGACATTTAAAATGTATTCATAATATAATTGCAGAGAATGCCTCTTCTAGTTATAAAACTCGATATAGTGATCTGGACTTAGAGATCACATCATTCTGGTGTAGAAATGACATAAACAATGGCGAATGTACATGGTACCAAGGGTATGCAATGACATACCCAACTTTTTTCCAGAAAACAAATAGAATATACACACACTATGTATTATATTTTGTAGTTGGTTTTGCATTTCTCTCTTTTTTATTTTCCCAAAGTCTCTTTTTCACCTCACTTTATTCAGATTTAATATATAAATCCAAGTTAAAAGATAAAATCTGATTCTTCATTTTATTGATATTTTGTCCATCCAAAAACTATTATACCTTTTTTTTAATTTATCATTAAATTATACCTTCACTTAATTGAACATGACTGAGAAATACTTATTATTGGGAGCTCTTCTGGTCTCCTATTAGAAATTACATGAGATTTTCGATAACAACTGGAATTTTTTAGACAAAGAATTCTTATTATTGGAATTCTTATTTTCATGATAAATATTTTAGAAATTCCAAATTGTACATATTATTGTAATTACTTATATGTAATAATTATATATTATTTGAATGATCGTTGTACCCCTAAACCCTAATCATGTACCTATAAAAGAGGCTCTAATTTTCATAATAGAAACTAATTTTGATCATTGTCTTCTCCCTTCTATATGGTTTGATAACATGTTATAAACACGATACATCTATAAATAAATTCTTTTTACATCCGTGTACCAGTAAAATTTTTGAATTTGAAAGAGGTTTGCGCAAATGGATAATATCACCAAACCTGAGTTTGTTGCTCTTGATGATATATCTGGCAAGAACTATTTGTCATGGGCTCTTGAGGTTCAACTAATATCAAAGGGTTTGAGGGACTATAAAAGAAGGAAATGGGGAGTCCCAATAGGATAGTGCTAAAGTACTAGTTTCACTTTGTCATCATCTTCATGATGATTTGAAAATTTAGTATCTCATCGTCAAAGACCCATATAAACTCTAGAACGATGTAAAAGAAATATTTGACCATTAGAAAAGTGTAATTCTCCCTTGAGCCCTATATGAATGGATACAACTTTGATTGCATAATTTCAAATCCGTAGGTTCTTATAATTTTTAGCATTATTGAATAAGCTACTTTATAAGAAATTTTTTTCCACATTCCATGCCTTAAATGAGCTCCTACCATAATAATATCAAGAGCATGGACTCAAGAAGTATCGTGACCTTATAACTTATTTGTTGGTTTCTGAGAAAAATAATGAGTTGCTCATAAAAAAATCACGAACTATAACTAAATGGTTCCACCGCATTGCATGAAGCTAATGTGATATTCAATCATGCAATTGGATGTAGATGCGGTTGTGGATGTATCATTGTTGTGGGTGTGATTATAGATGTGGACGTAGACATTGTGAAATTGCAAATAATAATAGACACAAAGCATCCAAAAATCATTCTCCATACAAAAAAGAAGAAGTGTGCCATAAATGTGGCATGACTGGTAATTGGTCACGTATCTATAGTATGGCAAAACATCTCATGGATCTTTATCGAAAATCATTCAAGGTACTAATGTCATTGATTATGATGGTCCGGTTGTTGCAACCCACTTAGATGTCTTTGATTTCTTTGTTAATCCAAAAGGAGATATTGGTCACTTGATTGAGAGTGGTGTGCTAGTCCATACAGATAGAATTACTTACTATTCATTCGCTGTTTCTTTAAAATTATTTATGCTATGAAGTATTGATGTTTTTCATTTGAGACATTTATCTATTTTGGAATAATTATTTTAGATTTTTTTGTAGTCATAGTTATTTTCAGATT
This sequence comes from Phtheirospermum japonicum, assembly GCA_014905375.1. Classification (NCBI taxonomy): domain Eukaryota; kingdom Viridiplantae; phylum Streptophyta; class Magnoliopsida; order Lamiales; family Orobanchaceae; genus Phtheirospermum; species Phtheirospermum japonicum. The sequence continues at coordinate 57,643 of BMAC01001195.1, read as the reverse complement.
TGAAACTTATTCATTTATTCCTTCAAATTTTCATAGAATTCCAAAAGATGAACTCTTGTTATATTTGTTTAGCTGGTAGTGCAACTGCACAGACCATTCTACAAGAAAAGAAATAATTTCTCAAACTACATTGGTAAAGGACAATGTTAATACTATATCAGGAACATCAAATATCATTGAATGCTCCAGAAGAGCTTGTATTATTTTACCAAATAAATAAATTAATTAACTATAGAGTATGCACTTTACTCTAGTAAACCTAGAGAAAATTTATTGAGTAATATCCGCTGAAATGGATACAACATTGAGACAATAAAATAGGTTAGTAATGAATACCTTTGTACAAATTGTTTTTTATCTAGATAAAAGTAGACAAAAGAAAAGTATTCAACTTTATCGTCTCTAGTGTATTTTACATTACTAAAAGTAATAGAGGCAAATCATGTCATGAACCTGAAGTTCAATTACACAAAAAGCTTTAGGACCTGTTTAGACTAGTATTCATAATTTTGAGGTATTCAATATTATGTAAATAGTAAGAACTTTTGTTTATATATAATTCACAATCCTTTACTTTTTACTGTAGATGTCAAATTATAAATAAAAAGTGGATGATAACGTATTATTATATTGGATTTGATGTCAAATCATATTTGAAAGTGAATGGTGTTGTATTACAATATTTTATTTAGTGATAGTAAGTAATATTTAATTATTTACCACTAAGAAATTGTTTGTTAAGTATTTGATTTTTGAGTTTTAGAACAAACGAGTATTCTGTATACGGAATATCGGATCCAGTATTTCAAATGCAAGGGAAAACATGTTCTTGCTTGGTATGATAGATTTGGGCACCTGGAGAAACAATGGTGCACTAAATAACTAATAATTCACATGTATATAATATAAAGAACGAAAAGGTTCTTTCTAATTGAACTAAACCAGATAATGTTTTTTCTTTAAAACTCCTTGTGTGATATAGCTTTGCGCTCACTTTAAGAGATTGGAATAGTGTCAAGCACCTTATAAGTTTCACCATCAACCTTTGATTATATTATTTGGAAGATTTTGGAAATTCTTTAGTGGGAGATGCAGATGCATGTTACATGTCAGGTCCACATAAAGCTAAATCACAAACATACTTGTATTTACATGTGTATTAATTGCTATATCTTAGTGATTTGTAAAGCAAACTTTAACAACAACATCCGCAAATCATTTTGAACTCGTTTCAATCCATGAAACTAGTCAATATTGTGTATGGTTGAGAAATATGACATATCACATCCAAGATCATGTGGATTAGCTTCGACAAAAGATAAACTGATGGTGATATTTGAAGACAACACATCATGCATCACATAACTCGGAGAAGGATATATAAAAGGTGAAAGGGCAAAGCATATATATCTCAAGTTCTTTAACATGAATAATCTCAAAAAGAGTGACGACATCAATATCAAAAAAAATCGCTCAAGTGATAATTTGGCGGATATATTTCACGAAGTCATTACCAACATCATCGTTTATGATATTTGTACACGAGATTGGCATGCATCAACTAAAATATATATAGTGATGATTTTCGGGAGAGTAGCTCTTTACTCTTTTTCCTTCGACTAGGACTTGTTCCATTCGGTTTTTCTAATAAGGTTTTAGCGAGAAAACATTTTTAATGCCATTCAAAGGGAGTGTTTTAATTTATTGTATGTAATAATTACAGTGAAGGAATTTTTTACCTCCCATAATCTTGTACGTATAAAATAAGCTTTAATGCTCATAATAAATATTATTCTTAATCATTTTCTTCTCCCTTCACTCTAGTTTTACAACACATATAGCTTTGTAGTTTTACTCATTAACGATATATTGTCATCTAAATGGTAAGTTTTCGGATTATTTTCTTACATTATTATTATTCTTATATTTGTGTACATCTAACTTTAAAAGCCTAGATTTGCAGCTGAACGTATGACTATCATCACTCTGGTAGGTAAGGTTTGTACTACTGTCCTTCATGACCGTCGTTGTTTGTGGAGCTTGCAACTAGCGGCCATCATCGGCATCATGCATGCTATATTTCTGATCATCATTCCTTTTATAACTAGTTATTATAATTTAGCTCCAAAAATAGTAAATATTCATAAACTAATTAATTACCTAGTAGTAATAATTTTAACCTAGTAGCTAATTTTATAGCTACAATTGCTCTGATTTTGTTACGAAATTGCTAGAATTCTTCTTTAATTAACTGGGATTGTTTGATGTATTTTAGTATTTTCTTTACTAATTTTATAGTACAACCATTTTGTAGCTAAGTTATGGATTATTTGTAGCTGAAAAATCCTTCTACAATTTAGTTATTGAATTTCTCATAGCTAACTTCAAAAATATTTTATGCAGCGTTCTGTAAGGTTAATTTCATAGAAAAGAATTACTGGGATATTTCCGAACGATGTCACTAGGAGTACATGAACTAGGAAAACTCAAAGATTGCTTTTATTAGGCTTTGTTAGTATTCTAAATTTTGGTATTAAATTCTTGTTTACTTAGAATTTTGTGAACAATAATAATCTTTATTTGTTATATAATTCAAAATAATTTACCTTTTACTGTAAAATATCAAATTATGTCTAAAATATAGATGATAATGTGTTATTATATTATATTGATATCAAATCGTATTTGAAATGTGGATGGTGTTGTATTATTATATTGTATATAATATTATTTAACTATTAAATATAATGATCATAAGAAAATGAATGAATGTGTGAATAGAATATTATAGGATAGGGGTTAGGTGTAAGCATTTGGTTGTGCATTAAAAAATTTAATTGTAAAACAAACGAGGATTGAGATTTAAAATACAAATCTGAATATTCAAACCCCTAGTCCATACATTTGTAGTTCAAAATAAGATTCCGAATATTCAAAACCCTAGTTCAAAGTTTGAATACGAATTTTTTAATTAAAATACTCCATTTGTTAAAAACTAAATGATACTTTAACTTTTATTTTTTTCCTAATTAAATTTTTTTTTTTGATAAGCTAGCACGTGTAACATGATATCTTAATTTATGTTTTACTAACCAAATTTGATTTTTGGATATACTAGCACATATACACATGCGATGCACAATTGTAATATAGTAAAATATATATAATTTTGATATTAAAAAATCAATATATCGTATTAATGGAAATTGGGTGAAAATAATGGGTGTACCTCAAGAGATGGTATATGGTGCACTCACTTTTTTATGTGATGGTATAAATATTTTTTGACCAATGATATATGTATGTTATGTGTGATGGTATACCAGTATTATATGTGATGAATATAAAAGTTTCCAACATGAACATCTATCATCGTATAAAGTATACATATATAATATCACAAAATATACATATATCATTGCCCATAACATATATATACCATCACTGAGAAGGGACCGGGTGCACTATGCTTTCAGAAAAAAAGAAATTTCATATACCATCGCACAAAACATCTATATATTATCTCACAGAAGACTCATATACCATCACACAACTTTTAGGCGCACAAAAACATTCATATATCATCAGAAAAGATATTCATATATCATCGCACAAAACATACAAATACATTACATATAACATACATATACCATCATACGTAAGAAGTAAGGTGAACCTTATAGGATGCACACGGATGCATCTAATAAATTTTCATGAAAAGGATGAGAGTATGTTGGGACCAAGTAATTTAAGGTTTATTAAATAATAACAATTACAAACATGGTTAGATATAAGTTTTTGTATTATCCATGTATAAGTATATATATTGATATGACGAATCATGTTAATAAGTATTCAACTAGATATTTATAGATATTTAACCCGAATTTGTCTAGGCACGAATATTGCCATACCACCTAGCTCAGTGGCCAGGTCGACCTAGAAGAAAGTTGCTTGCCTCGGAGGAGGCTAGATCAGTTTCATGAGTTACGCCAATTAGCACGAAGAAGACTAGGTCGACCCAAAAAAGCACTTAGTTTGGACATCGGCTAAGTGGGACTCATGAGATTTATTCTTGGTGAATAGAAAATGGCCTTGACGCCTGTTTCACTGTTATAAGTTTAATATGAATTCGAGTTTCCTATGATGAAGAGTTCAGAAGGAAAAATATCATTCTTTGGTATGAAAAGAATTATTTTCCATGTGAAAAAGTGATTCCTTAATTGGTGATCAAGTTTTTACTTCTTGTAAATATAGACTCGTACCTTCATTTTAAACAAAATCTCTTTTACATACTTTATATACATATACATCGATTTCTATACATCTGACTTGAGCATTAAAATGTCTACGATGGGAGTGCCCCAATGGTTTTTTTGCAAGTTGGTGAAGCTGAAGTTAAGCTCTACCGAAGGTAAGCCGAACGTAGTTCGACGCAGTCTGATCCACTTCTTGGTGGCCAAATGTTTTAGACACATCAAGTGGTGTTGATAGATACATAAGTTATCGGACGTTGCTCGATCTGACTCTTGGATTGTCTAACTATTTTAGATACATCATATGATTATGTGACGATTACATTTATTATGATTTTATTTCATGATAATTTCTATGTATATGAACATGCATCGTAGAGTTTCGCCTTATAACGAGTATAAATTAGATTTTGTGAACCTATTGAGTATGTATCAATAATTGATATGTTGAGATTACATTTACTAAGTGATTTTCTATTTTGGAAACTAAAAAATAGATTTTTTACTTGACTATTCACCGGAGACCCGATGACACTTTCACTGATCCTGTATCACATCAGATTTTTTTAAGTATTTTTTTGATTATGCATAGTAGTAGTATGAGGAACGGAATATTTATACATTATAGGATATGTTAATTAATTATATTTTATAATTAATTTTATATTAATTTGGGACATGTAAATTATGTTTTATATTTGATTTTTAATTTATAACATAAGTACACGTAAATATAATAAGTAAATTAGGGAAGTGTTGATGAGTTCTACCCATTAGACGTCAACATTTACTGATAGGTCTGATAATCCCGTCAGCATGTACTGACATATCTGATAATCCCGTCAGCATATCAATACTGACGCCAGAAATGCTTACGGGTGCTGCCAGTCAGCAAACCCGTCAGTAAATTTGTTTCAAATGGGTTTGTTGACAGTTCTACCCACCAGCAAACTCCAATTTCTTTGTAGTGTAAGATCATAGATTTATCATAATGATGGCCTCATTGCTAGTTATTTTTTCACGAACCTTCTATGTTAGGAAAAAGGGTAGAATGCATAATTTCTTTGTTATACTTCCTCCGCGAAATAGTAAGTCTTGAAGCTTGAAAACATAGTTGAAATTTTTAATCGAGTTAAGAAATTCTACTTTGGCTAATTCGATGCAAATTAGTTATTGTAACTAACTTGAGTGTGAACACTGTTCTTGGACTACCTTGATTAATATATGTCTTGAAATTTACTTTTATACTCTTTTTACTTCCCATTTTATTTTTTGATGTTATGTTGTTATGATAGTGGTCGGATTGACTATGCTATTGATTACGAGGCAAACTTGAATGTTTCAAATAGTTACAACATGGAAAGTTATTCAACTCCTAGTCCTAAAATGTGTTATTTTCTTCTTTTATTTGGTGGAATTAGTGGAAGTTCCCTAAGATGGAATTTCTACTTGTGAAAGTCTATAGGGTGTTCAGCAATAAGAAATTCGATAGGGTTAGTTTTCTTGTAAGTAGCGATTAGGGCTTGTAAATATCTTTTTTGAAGAAAATAGGAAGAAATATTAAAATTGCTGGAAATCAGCCAACTCTGATTGACAAACAAAGCTTGGAGGCGAGCTCCAAGTACTCGTAAGAGAGGGACTAGTTTTAGCGAAAAAAGCAAGATCATGAGCAACACAGTTTTTCAATTGACTAATCCAAAAAAAGCCCAAAAATGAGAGGCCATTGCAAAGAAGCCGTATATTATCAAGTAGAGGTTAGCAAGAGGCAGCACATACTTCCTCGCCTAAAGATGCACAAATCACGTTACTCGCATCCCCAATAATACAAAAGTCGGACAGATTAAGATCGTGTGCAACAACCAGGGCTTCTCGCATGGCTAGGAATTCGGCGATCTCTAGGTCGGTAATGCCAATCACTTTCTTACTGAGGCCATACATGAACTTACCGTGGGTAGACTCAATGTAGACTCCTAGGCCAGCTAATCCCCGAGATCTTGATATTGCTCCATCAAAAAACACTTTTATAGAAGTTGGCGGTGGTAGTAGGGTTCGATGGGGAGTAAGGGTCGCGGAATCACGTTCGGGCCAGAAGTTAGCCGAATGTACCAAGAATTATGGGTCCAGCACGACACCATCAAAAATTAAGCTATTGCGATGAAACCATACATGGTTGCAGAGAACAGCAAACAATTCAATTTCCGAAGTATTATTGGAGGGGATAATGCCTCGAATCCATAGGTCCACAAGTGGCTGTCGGAAAGAGAATATGCGGTTGTAGAGCTTGGCATCCTTCCAAATACGTATGGCAAAGGTGCAATCAAAGAGGAGATGACGCAAGAAAGCTACCTGGTATTTGCATGAGGGGCAAGTCAAGTCAGTCGTAAGACCTCATTTAGAAAGATTATCAGGCGAGGGTAGGGATTTTGTGCAACAGCGCCATAAAAAGTGATGAACTCTGCTGGGGATGCGGAGGTGCCATAATTTATTCGAGAGCGGGTTTGGGCCTTGACTTGAAGAGGATGTAGGGTGGGGGTTGGATGGAGATGCAAGCAGGTTGTTGGAAACGTGATAAGCCGATTTCATCGAGTATATAGCACTTCGGATAGGGATAGAGAGGATCAAAGAAGCTTCATCTTCGCTGAAGATATTTTTCACTAAATTATGCTTCCAGGAGTTAGAAGTGCGGTCGATTAATTCGGAAACGAGCGCCTCAAAAGAAAGTAGGTTGCAAGGCGAGCGGATTTGGAAATCAGGCGGTCTAGGGAGCCAACAATCGTGCCAAATTTTTGTGGAGGAGCCTGAGTATATTTGACGACGAGAACCAAGTAAGAGAACACGACGACTATCCAGGATACTACGCCAAGTCCAAGAAGGTATAGGGCCTGGGAGAGCATCAAAAAAAGAACCGTGTGGATAATATTTGCCCTTGAGAACTTTTTCCAATAGCGATGAAGGATTCGTAAGAAGGCGCCATGCTTGTTTAATGAGCATTGCGAGGTTGAAGGCGCGAAGGTCTCTGAAGCCAAGACCACCATATATCTTACTAACCTTTAATTTGTGCCAAGAAACCCAATGAATTTTTCTTTTTCCGTCGAACGAACCCCACCAAAAGTTGTTAATAAGAGACTGAAGATCGAGTAAAAGACCATCAGGTAGTTTGAAGCACGACATGTCATAAGTGGGGATGGCTTGAAGAACTTATTTAATGAGAACCTCTTTTCCGGACTTAGAGAGCGACTTTACTTTCAAATTTGAAATCCTCTTCTGGACAATGTCCTTTAAGTGGCATAAAATCTCCTTCTTGCTTCTACTCATCAACGACGGCAACCCGAGATATTTTGCATGGATTGTGACTTGAGGGATACCCATGATGTTAGTGATGGCTGAAATGATAGTTGGATTCGTGTTGGAGCTGAAGACGATGCTAGACTTTTCAAGATTAATTCGCTGTCCTGAGACTGACTCATACAATCTGATGGAAAAATTTAGATGTCTTGCTTTATCTTCGGTGGCCTAACCGAAAATTAGGGTGTCATTAGCGAAAAAAAGATGGGAGATGCTTGGAGCGGCATGAGAAACACGAATGCCATTGATATTTTCGCTTCGTTGGAGGTCTTGTAAAATGTAATAAAAAAGCTCCGAACAAATAATGAAGAGGTAGGGGAGAGAGGATCCCCCTGCGTAATCCTTCGTTGGGGCGTGAGTTTCCCAAATTCTCTACCATTCAGAAGAAAAGTAAAAGAGAAAGACGAGATACATAGAGATATGATTTTAATTAAGTTCTCCGGAAAACCAAGGGCGCTAAGCATGGAATAAACAAAGGACCATTCAATTCGATCAAACGCCTTACTCATATCCAGTTTAATAGACATAGAACCCACAACGCCAGAGCTTTTCTTTTTCAAAAAATTATGAGTTTCATAAGCAATAATAATATTATCAAAAATAAGGCGACCAGGGATAAAAGCTGACTGAGACTCCGAAATAATACTCGGCAACACACACCGAACTCGATTAGCAACCGCTTTAGAAGCAATTTTATAAATAACATTACAAAGTGAAATGGGCCGAAATTGTGAAACAACCTCAGGTTGCATGGTTTTAGGTATAAGAATTATAAAAGTACAGTTTACAGAAGCATCAAAAGAATAATTATTAAGAAAGTTTAGCGTAAAAGACACTACGTCTGAACTTATGATATGCCAGAATTTTTTGAAGAAAACTGGACTCATACCATCAGGTCCTGGAGATTTGAAGGGGTGCATCTCTTTGAGCGCTTTCACGATTTCGACTTCGGTGTAAGGTTGTGGTAGAAAAGAGCTTGTAGTGCTATCAATCCGTGCATGAACACGGCTCACCGCTTGTTGGATGTCAGACGCCGAGGGGTTCGAGAAAGTGAAAATATCTCCAAAGTGATTGAGGATGATACGTTCTAAGTCTTTGGGCTGATGGCAAAAAATACCATTAGGGTTCTTAAGGCCCGGAATTTGATTAATGCTTCGACGGTGGTTAGCATGAGAATGAAAGAACTTTGTATTGCGATCACCTTCGCAATACCAATGTTGTTTGGATCGTTGCTTCCAAATGAGACTTTCCTGTTCAAGTAAGAAGTCCAGTTGCTCCTTTAAATCGTTAATAAGCTGTTTAGAGGCTGGAGAGATCGGAGCCGCACGAGCAAGAAATATCTCTTTTTCTAGTGCGTCGATTCTTTTACGGAGAGAATTTTTCAGTGGGCATCCCCAATTTAGGAGTCCAATGGAGCAGTCTTTGATTTTGGCAGGAAGAGGCACAGGTGTAGGATTAGAATTCCACGAGTCTTGGATGATTTTCTCGCACTCCTTAGATTTAATCCACATCGCCTCAAAGCGGAAAGTTCTTTTACGATGCCTAACTTGATGCGTGTGTATAAATTTATCGAGTTGGACATAAAGAGCCCAATGGTCAGAGTATATAGTGGGGATATGAAAGACACGGCTCCAGGGGAAAAGATCGCGCCAAGGATTATTGCAGGTGCCTCTGTCTAGCCGGGCTCTTTGAGTGAACGGGTGAACTGAGAGACGGTGCCAGGTGAAGTTATCCCCAAAGAAAACCCATATCGGTAAGACCATGGTTCTCTAACGCTGTGGTGAAAGAGTCAATTTGCCAACTGGAGCAGAGGCCACTGCCTTGGAATTCATCTTGATAAAGAACCTCGTTAAAATCACTGAGACAAATCCAGGGTAGTCGGAATGAGAGATACCCTAAAAATTATTCCAGGCTGCACGACGGAGGGAAACATCTGGCTCACCATAGAAACATGTAATGCGGAAAGATTCACCCAATATGAAGATATCAGCATCAATAAAATGGTCATTATAGCAGCGAAGAGAAACAGTGACATCTTTACGCCATAAAATGGCCAGTCTTCCAGATTTACCCCTGGTCGGGATAGCAAAACCGAATTTATTTAGTTTTTCTTTCACCATGTCGACTCTTTTTGCATCGCATTTAGTTTCAGAAAGTAAGACAAGGTGGGGTGACTTTGTGCGAATTAAATCGCCTAATTCTTGAACTGTTCGAGGGTTCCCAAGCCCCCGACAGTTCCAAGCTAGGAGACTCATTGTGTCTGGCGGGCTTGATCCTCTAGATCAATACCCGCCGATGAGGGCGCTGCAACAGAGCTTGGTTCCTTACTAACTTTGTGTTTCTTTTCGATGATCTCAAAGTCTATAGGCTCCAATTCTTCATCAAAAAGTCTCTGTTTAGACAAGGATAATTCCATTGTAGAAGGCAAGGCTGAGTGGTGTTGAATACGGTTATGGGTTCGAACAAATTTTTTGGCTACTTTCTTTGCTGGGGAGTCAATACGGATGGAGACATTCACTAGAAAAGGGCTAGCGGGACTGTTTCGAGGGATGTTTGTGTGTTCAGGGGGGCTTTTTGGGGGTGAGATGATAGTAGAGTGCACTGCGTTATAAGGGATTATGGCTAATGAATGAGTTGGAAAGGGGATTGGGTGTGGGATTCTAGAGGTGGAGTTTACATTGGCATTAGAGATATTAGGTGCTATGTGAGACTGGGGATATGGGTTTATATCAGGGTCAAGATTGGGGTCTGAGGCATTACGGGGCAAATTTGGAGCCTGGGATGGAGGAGTATGAGAGTCGAGGGGTCGAGGGGATCGATTTTGGTGTGGCTAGGGGTTAGAGTATGGATTGGAGGGAGCTCGAAGCCAAGGACCATAAAGATTGGAGGTAGAATGGTTTGGGTTAACGAGTTTTTCATCGCAGTCACATTCCACATGTCCAATGCGGCCACAAAAGAAGCAAAAATCGGGGAGGCGTTCGTATTTGAGAATACAAGTGAGACTGATCCTTGGTAAGAGAAGCGAATTATACGCCTGAGTGGTTTTGAGATATCTAACTCTATATGGAGGCGAACGAGTTTTCCGACGAGGGACCCATCACTGTCTGCATCAGCTTCTAAAAACTTGCCCAATTGGTCCCCAATTTTACGAGCAAGACCAGCAGACATCAAGCCCAAAGGGAGACCGTAAATTTGTACCCAGAAGGGACATGAGCTAGGGGTGAATTTTGCTGCCACCAAATCTGGACAGGCTGGGGCGAGAATCAAGAGGTATCGATCGAAGAGCCATGGTGAGCCAATTTCGACTTTTTTTCATATCAATCCTCGACTAGAAGCGGAAGAGAACAACATTGTCATGGAGGGGTTTGCAGGAAAGAACAGATCTTGGTTTCTAGAGTTTACGAAACATATTTTCTATATGTTCAAATGGGAGGACCCGGGGGACGACAACTTTACCCACCAAGCAGTTCGTAAGATCCAAATTCGATAAGTCGGTGGTTTCAATTTGGATTTTTTGTTGCTCATCTTAGATAATTGAAAGATTGGAGTAAAATTTCTCAGTAATCTCGTCCATTGGCCACAGAATTCACGCAATAGAAAGGATAGCATGCAAGTCTGAAAAAAGAGACGCACAGGTGAAAAATATAGAAACAGCGAGAAATGGAGAAAATGAAACCCTAGAGGGACACCCTAGGGAACCAAGACGATAAGAGAGACGCCTAATCGGAAAACCCTAGGACGGGCTCTGCAGATAAACCCTTGGACGGGCTCTGCAGATTCACTGTGTAGGAGATTATACGTTATGTCAAATTAATTTTTTTTAAGCAGTTTTGCCGAATATCATTTATAAATTCAGAGTTAGTGGGCAAGAAGTTTTTTTTTTTTTGGAAATTAAAATTAGATTATTGGAGACATAGTAGATAAGTTGCTAGTGAGATTTTGCTACTAAAGTGTTGGACTTTGATTATTGGGGTGCAACAATTTACTTGATAAGAATATTATTTTGTTATGCTTAGATGTCCCTTTTGTGTCTCGCTTGCTACAATCTAAGAACCATAGTCAAATTGTAATGTGAAGTATCTTAGTATCGAATGCTGATTTTGTTTTAAATTCAATTCTGGTATATGAATTATGCATAATAGTATTGCAATGTTTACAAGCTGGGGTAAAACAGGATGGTTCCTTTTGTTTTTTCTTTTTTCAATTTACATCGATTCTATTTAAATCAAAGTTGATGTAAAGGGTGTTAACATGACGTCGGTTTCTCAAATAGCCAACGTCAAATTTACATCGGATATTCCAGAAAATGATGTAATATTTAACATTGGAAGCAATTGCATTGATTACACACCCGATGTTAATAATAACCCAATACTTATGTTAAAATCCCTTTTTAGTAGTGTGTTCTCTTAATTAATTGAAGTTATATTAGTAACACAATTAGTTCTTAATTTATTCTTAATTTTGATGGTTGAGTATAAATTGTCATTTAAGAGCATTAGTTTGTTAATTGTGACCTAAAATTGATCAAACTTAAACATCGATTAAAAAGCCTAGCAGATAGAGATAAATAGTGGAATTTAAAAATGGAGATTATGCAAAATCAATTTGTCAGATAATGTCTCGTAGCCAAACTCAATCTCTGAATGGACCCCCTAGTTCTTGGATCCAGAAGCATCCTAGTATACAACTCACCATGTCTATTTCTCATTTCCTTGTTTTTTCCCCTTCTTTTATGTTGTAGACAAGAATTTGATCCAATGATGTATTTCACATTATACATGTTGTAAAACCGAAGTTGCTCGTGTAATAAATATAATTACATGTACAGGTATGTATACATAAATTAGACGTGAACAAATTAAATGCACAAGTACCCTGAGAAAGAGTATATGCAGTTTTTGGCTTTGATCAATTAGTGTAATATAAGAGATGTTTGTTTCGTTTGAAGAGAGACTGAATTAATATTAGTTAGGGATAATTTACCTTCAAATTATTACGTTTTTCAAAACTTATTATATAAATTTTTATTTATAACAAATCATCATAAAATTATATACGATTTGTAATTTATTCCTCTAAACAAAAATTGTTATGATTTTGTATCCATAATCAGATGTCGTGATACATCTAATGATGTCATGTAATCCGATTTTAAGTACAAAATCACGAAAATAGTAATACAGAGAACAAATTACAAGTTGTACATAATTCATATGACTGTTTATTCTCAAAAATAATTTGTATATTGAAATGTGAAACTGCAATAATTTAGTGGGCAAAAATCTTTTTTCCCAATTACTTAACTACATGCCCCATCTTCATATAGACACTCACAAAGTAATATTACAATTTGGAGAAAGGAAAAGGGAAAATTCAGTAAATAAAAATTTTAGGCATAGTATCAATTTTTGTTCATATGATGCAATTAAATGTGGTTTAGTTAAATTTTGACATTGCGTAGTTTTCATTCTGTAAAGATAAATGGTGACATATTTGATCTCATAAGAAAATACAACCCCGCCCCCGCGCGGCACCTGCCGTTCACCCCAGCCCGCAAACCCAGCCTGGCCGCTGTCACCCCAGCCCCAGCCCATTGCCACTCGCCGCCCGCCTTTGCCGCCCATTCGCCGTACCGAGTCGAAAAGCGCCCGCCAGCCCCAGCCCCGACGCCTCCTCGCCGTTCCTCGCCAGCCCCAGCCCCAGCCTAACCGCCGCCCGCCTTTTCTCAAGGTTTAATTTTTCTTAAATTATTTGTTATTTTTTATCTATTAATTTGTGTTGGTTTGATTTAATTATAATTATTGGTTTAATTAGGGGTGATTTAAGGGATTATTGCATATTTTGGGTTAACTTAGGGACAAATATATAATTAAGATTGATTTTAGGTATTATTATATATTAGGGTTGAATTTAAGGATAAATATATAATTAGGGTTCATTTTAGGGATAATTATATAATTAGGGTTTAATTTAGGGATTATTGTATATTTAGGGGTCATTTTATGGATAATATATAATTATGGTTTAATTTGGAATAATTATATATTAATTAATTAATATAAATAATTATGAATAAGAAAATCTGATGATGAGCATAGCAAATCCCATACTCCGCTGCCGATCTTGTCTTCGCTTTGTCTCATAGTGAGACATCTCATTTAATGTTAGCTATTATTAGATAGTCCCAAGTTTCAATTTCTCGTTTTCCTATTTTCATTTTAAGTTTCTGCACAACTTAAAATAATATTAATATTTAAAATTCTAAATGCGCTGGTGATCGGGTATGTTAATTTAATGTATATTATGGTTTGTTGTTATGATTTAGTAGTGATTGATTGATATTGTGATTGGTTTGGGAAGACGTCGGTGATAGCGTGGTGTACGACACCGGCCGGGAGGTTTCGTCCTTCCAATAACGGTTTTCAAAATTTTTCAAGATGTGATGGTTGTTTTAAAAAACTTTAAAAAGTGCGTGGTAGTTTTGAAATGTCGTGGTGATCGGCAAGTTATGTTTAATTAGTATTTATATTTTGATATACATTTTACGATTGATGACATTATAATATTTTAAGTCTAAAGATTAGGAGTGTCTACAAACTTATATAATAAGTATATTTCAAATGATGCTCACAAACAATATAAAGTAAAAAAAGTTTATCAAAATCAAGTGCATAGGGAAATTAATAAATACACAAAGTCGAATTATGAAAGAAAATTAACATTTCATTGGACCCAAATGCAAGAACTACACAGAAAGGTATCATTGTTTGTAAGAATGAAAGAAGACCCGAATGAAAATATTTACTCAGACAAAAGTTCAAAAGAACTATGAATAAACAGATCTCAAATCAGAAACGAACAACGTTAAAAGACACATATCTATTAATAAATAGCAAAAAAAAAAAGTCGAAATTAAAACCAACAAACATATGACAAAATGAAGAAATTATAACCGAAACACCTAACCTAATTAGAAACTACCAACTAATCGTATATTAAAAATAAACTCAACAATAGATGTCCAAATCAAGCATGAAACTAGATTTGAAATCAGATTGTAGTTATTTTTTAAGTTTCACCTCATTATTGATTTTATTACTCTAACTTGTTAGAGTGTAATCATAAGATATGATTATATGGAGAAACCTAGAGAACTAGTAACAACAGCCACTACTAATCATAACAAGTCCAACAAAAGAACTAATATACCCATGTTGTATTCACTAAGGCAAATAAAATCATGGATAAGTTGAAACTGAAAAAGTAATTAGAATCTTATTTCATATTTATTTAAGTAATTAAATTTTAATTTATTGAAATAATTAAAATTATATTATTATTTTATTTATTTAACTAATCACCAACGGGCTTAAATAAGTTTGTAAATTTAGAGATATGCCCTTTAATTTAATTTATAGATTCTAAAACTCTTCGTAAAATCAAATTGAAAATGATTACCCCACACATACAAATTACAAAGACACTTTTACTTTTATCCCACATATATAAACTAAATTTTCTATTTAGGGGCCTTCCTGCATACTCGGTTCAATTGTGCTTAAATTTTAATATTTTTTTAGAGGAGAGGTAGAGGTCGTGGGCGTTCTTCTCTAGGACCATCTTCGGGCCGTGCTTCTCTTGGTTCATCATCATCGTCTCATCGTTAGATAGACGATGATATGATCGACTTATCTGGACCGACCCCGTCGGCGGTTCCAGTCACCCCGTCCAAGGCCAATACATCGAGAAGTCTCATGCCACCACGTCCTGGCATGATCGATATCTTTGTAAAAAATTGAGAATGCTGACGAGCGAAACCCATCAGCAAATGCTGACGGGTCCCGGGTTATGGCGGGGGGATTCGCTGACGAGTGAATCCCATCAACACTCCGTCAGAAGATTCTGATTGGTTCATTAATGTCGTCAGCAAATCATTTACTGACGTCAAAAATGCTGTCGGGCGAAACCCGTCAGCAAACTCATGCTGACGGGTTCCGCCCGTCAGCATTTCACTTTTTTTTGTAGTGTTTTATGTTCCAAATTAAAAAAAGCTTATAAGATGCTAAAAAATATGATGAGGTGGAGATTTTTTAGGAGCATATAAGCTCTTATAGAGTTTGTTTTTACGTCTTATAAACTGTTTTTAGAAGAGTTTACCAAAGAAATTAAAATAACTTACGAGCTCTTAAACATTTTATAAGATATTTTAAGAAGTTTATAAGCTCAACTAAACACCATCTAATGACACGTATATCTCCTAATTCTACGGAATCTTAGTCTTAAATAGGTAGTCACCATTTCGTGGCAAAATAAAAAATATAATTTTACTTAATAAAAAACATAAAAACAAAAATTTTAACGAAACAAATTAATTGCTCAAATGATACTTAATTACATGACCACATATGACATCCCTCAATTTTCATATGAGATCAAAATCATGCGTGGTATTTAAATTGGGCAATTGCCAAATACTACATAAGAAAAATTATATTTGTCAAATATTATGATTAATTATACAAAATGTCAAATAGTCCAACCACGAATATACAATTACAAGGTTACCCCTAATAATAATAATATCAATAAACAATACACTACCACCTCCCGCCGGCCACCCCACTGCTGCTGCTGTCTGACCGTTGGAAAAATTTTCCGACGAGATTTTTTTTTTTTTTTTTGCCCACCAAATATAAAGTTAGAAATTTAACTATAAAGTAAAAAAATTTTAATAAGAAATTTTCTTACTTTTTCATACATAAAGTATGAGATTTTCACTATAAAGTAAGATTTTTTTATTTTTTTTTTTGAACATAAATTACAAGTTTTTATTTTAGAAATAAAGTAAAGAATTTTACTATAAAATAAGAACTTTTCCTACTTTTTTGAATAAAAAATAACAAACTTTCTTACTTTAAAGGATATAAAGTAAGAAACTTTATTAATTTTTTGAACATAAAGTATGAAATTTCACTATAAAATAATAATATATAATTTGTATTAAATAAGAAAATACATAATAATAATTTGCTATTAAGCAAAAAAAAATCTATTTTTTTTGACAAAACAAAAGTGTGTAATAAGTAAAAAAAAAGTAATAAGTAAGAAATACATAACAACATTTGCACATCAAAGCAAGAAACTTTTGCAATCAAATAAAATATTTTTTGTCATCAAGTATGAATTTCTGGACATTAAATAAAATATCTGTTATATATAGTAAGAAATTCGAACATATAGTAAGAATTATTTTTTGAACATTAAGTAAAAAATATTTGGACATATAGTAAGAAATGTTTGCACATATAGTAAGAAATACATACATATAGTAAAAAATCCAGACATATAGTAAGAAAAATATTTGGGTTGAAAAAAAACTGACTGCACTGACTCCATGGACATGTAGTAAGATATTTGGAAGACATACAGTAAGAAATTTTGGGCAGAAAAAAAAAATGCCGAAAATAAATTCCGGCAGCCGTAAAATATTCCGGCGACCGAAAAATATTTTCACATGATCAGGAAAAAAAAATATGACCGAAAAAATATTTCGGCGGCCGGCGGCTAACTTTATATTTGTTGGGCAAAAAAAAAAAAAAAACTCGCCGAAAAATTTTCCGGCAGCAGGTGGCGGTGGTTGGCGGAAGGTGGTGGTGTATTGTTGTTATTATTATTATTATTATTATTAGTTATTTTATAGGTACTATTTGACTTAAAATTAGATGGAGAATTAATTGACAAATGGATTTTCACCTGAGATACTATTTGACAATTTCCCCTGTTTAAATTTAGAATTGTCAAATCCGTCGTTTTGTTGACACCGGGAGGGTGCTCATTTTCACCCAAGTGATGTTCTTTGAAAACGAATTATTTGATATAATGAGTAACTTAATAGACACTAATAAAATAGACTACTCGGTCTCGGGGAAAAACTTGGTCGGGTCGACACATCGGGCCAAATGGGAACCTTTCTGGCAAATGAAATTGCACCCCAAAAATCTATCGTCGATTACTATGAACTTACTCTTTCAATGATATATATGATACTCATACAACCAAATATGCTGCGCCTCTCTCTCTCTCTTTATATATACTTATAATTCAAATAAAACCATTTGTTTATGATGGTCTCTGAATTTCAGGGTAAAATGCACTTAGAAATTATTTATGAACCGACAAGGTGCTTCTGCTGCCTTTAATGGAGGCGACAGCCCTTTGATTCACTTCTGATCTCTCTCTCTCTCTCTCATCTATGAAAAACAAAACAATAGACCTCTGGCTACCTCCTCACACTACATAGAGCAAGGAAAAAACATAAAATTTAACTCCCTATACATTTTATATACAATCTAATCCTCCATTTCTCCAGTACCTCTTAATATTTATTTAACCCTCAATCATCTCTCTCACTGTGTGCACAGTGTGTGTTTTCGAGTATAAATACAACCCAGTCATCTTAAACCTATGTCAATCTCTACACTATCAAACTCTCAAAAACTACAGACAAATATTCCATCTACTACTCATTATATATCAGTCATGAGTTATGAGGCCAACTCAGCGAATCCCGTTACAATTTATTCATCATCCAGAAGAAACAATAATAAACCGATTAACCTAGACCTAGTTCTCGACCATCCTTCATCTCCAATCTCACCATTAATATCGCCACCATTAAGCCCAGCGGAGCAAAGAGTTTTTTCCTGCAATTACTGCAGAAGAAAGTTTTACAGCTCTCAAGCACTTGGTGGGCATCAAAATGCTCACAAATTAGAGAGAACCTTAGCCAAGAAAAGCAGAGAGTTGATCTCACCTGTCCGGCCTCACTCGGGCTTGAGGCGCCCGGCAGGCACGATTCACGGCCCAAATGCCAGGCTTCATCATGTGGGTCGAGCTGGCACGTTGGGGAAAATAGATTTGAATTATGGTCATATTGACTGGGCTGAGTCTGAATACAATAGAGGTGATGAGATCAGTGTCCATGACCATCAAGAAGAGATTAGCCAGCTTGATTTGTCTTTAAGGCTTTAATTTTATGTTTGTTTTTTTGAGTGATTGAGTAATCTGATCAGATGATCCAAAGATTTGATTTTCAGATTATTGAAATTTGGAATGTTTTTTTCATGCCATATGTCATAAGGGTCATAGTGGTCAAATGAGAATATTGGTTGATTATTTAGTGCTCGTTTGAAAATCTATTTTGAAATGGACTTTTTGCAAATAAGTCAATTTAGAAAAGAAAAACATGTTTGGTGGTTATTTTAAAATGGATTTTTGAAAAAAAGCAACTTTTCCAAAAGTCCATTTCGAGAAAGTGTGAATTTATGACTTTTGAGTTGAACTTTTGTTGAATGGACTTTTAAAATTGTTTTTGCCAAACACTTCACATTTTTCACAATCACTTTTTTAAATTGTACTTTTCCAAAAATCCATTTTATGGATGGACTTTTATGGCAAAAGTGTTTCCAAACAAGCCCTTATTTGTTATTATGAAGCATCTTGTCATTTGTGCTGGTTAATTAATTATTTACGTAATTTTAATTATTTTTCATTTGTGGATAAAAGGTAATCCACAAAATACATGTGAAACTCAAAAATTATGGGAATGAATTCGAAGCGCATTTATAGGCTCCTATGTCTTATGTTCATTATTCTTCTAATATTTTTTACAATGATTTAGTCTTTTATCTCATACTATAAGAGTAACCACCACACACACACACACAACAAAAAAAAAAAAAGAATTTTACCTATGGAAAAACCCTTGTTAATAAATAAAAATCCATCAATCATCAATTTATTGAGGGAAAAACTGAGGGCAAATTTCCCTCGGAAAAATCTTCCTTCGTAAAATTTCTCAAGGGAAAATATGTCTTCGTAAAATTTATCGAGAGGATTATCGAAAGTTCAGTTTTTCTGTAAATTTCGGATACTTGAATATTTGATTGCCCTCGAAAAAAGCGAGCACCATTTAGCCCTCGGGAAGAACGAGGGGAATTATACTCCAAAAAACCGAGGGCATTTTGCCCTTCGGAAAAATCATGGCGGCCCTCAAAAATACAAGAAATCACATATTTTGTGACGATTTTTCTTCCACGCATAAGATTTTGTCATAATATTTATCAATAATGACGAATTTAAATTTTGTCACTTAAAAATACATTTTGGCGGTGATATTTATTTTTGTCATTATCGATCTGTTTCTCGTCACTGATTCGCATATTCGATGGCGATCAAATGGAATTTGTCACAATAATGGAATGACGAAAAAAACGGGTAGGAGAGAACCTTTCAACGACAAATTAGTAATAAATGATATTTGGTGTCACAATAAATTTTTATCGTGACAACATTATATTTTGTAATTATTTTTTCCATGATAAATGGTGACGACATCTAGTGTCACAATAAGTTTCTTTTCATGACAACACCATATTTTGTCACTACTTCAATAAAAATAGTGACAACATTATTTTGACACTAAAGTCTTATTTAGTGATGAAACATATGAGTTTCTCGTTCAAATCAAGATTTAGGATGTGACATTTTCAATAACAACTTGATAATAATTGATGATGATATTTGGTATCACTACATTTTTTTATGTAAGTATTATTCAACTTATTATTTATCATTAACTATTTATTTTTTTGTGTTTATTTAACTAACTTTATAGTTTTTAACGACTATATTATTATTATATAATATTTCTTAAGTTTCTTATTTTTAAAATTGACTAAACAAGTTTATAAATTTAAATAATAGCTTATTATTTTTTCTTCTGATTTCAAGTTTGATATTTATTTATTATCTTATAATAATATTTTATATTTATCTACAAAAGTTATAAATTAATCTATTTACCCAAAATCTCTTTCTGTGAACGTCTCTTTTTGTGAACACCTTTTATTTGTGTGTGTGAAATATTTATTGAGAAGTTAATCACACATTATTATATTCTATCTAATTTATTTTGATATTTATTTTATAATATTTTAATTATATTTTTCACTTTTAAAATATAACAAGTAATTATTTATGAGTAAATATTTATTTAACTTGCTTTATAATTTTTAACGACTTATATTATTACTCTAGAATATTTTAAAATTTTTTATTTTACATAATTATCTTATAAATTTATAATATTGTTTGGCTTATATATATATATATATATATATATATATATATATATATATATATATATATATATTGATTTTACATATTGGATTAGTTTCCCCCAACAAATAAGCACTTGGGCCACTAAAATATTTTGAGGTTTATTTAGTATTATATTATAATATTATATATTTTTATTTTAAACTTTTTTTATTTATTAAATAGTTATTTAGGGTTTATTTCATATTTACGAGAAGTATTAACTTTTTGTATTAAGTAAAAAAAAATGAATTTCTGGTAAGTTATGCAGGGTTAAAAGAAAGATTAAACTTCTTTCTAATGTGTATTTCTTCGTTTATAAAATATAACATCAGGATCATATGGTAGAATGGTTGGGGCTAGATATCAATAAACATTGTGGGTTCAAACTCCTTGTCTCTCAAAGATTATATTTTTGCTCCCGAACTTTTGTGTAATTTAAATATAATAAAAAAAATGTGTAAATATTGAAGATATGTTAATAAAAAAGTAAAATCGCAAAACAAAACCTCCATTTCAAATAATATACAATTGTACGCTTGTCTGTTTAGTAAGTTACTTTAATCGAACCTCCATTTCCTTAATGGTATAATACGATTAGTTACAAACATAATACTAATACTGGTGCTCCTAATAATAATAATAATAGAACATGTCACTTTTAGCACCATAGAAGAAATTATTCTTTTAACTTATTTTTTTTTCAAAAATTAAAGGCAGCGAATACTAACATGATTTTTTTAATCTATTAGAATATTTAAGCAGTTTCTCTTTCTTTCATCTTATACCACTTTCCCTCAGATGATATCCTAACTTTATCTCACAATTTCTTATGGGAAACATATAAATATTATCGATTACTCTTAACCTTATATAAGTCAAAACTACCACATAATTTTCTCATAAATATATAAAAACTATAAATAACTATTTAATAAATTATAATACACGAAAAAAATTAATAAATGAAAGTTAAAAAGTAAAATATAAAATTTATAATAGAATACAAAAAAAAAATTAAAACTTGAATTCATAAAGAATATATAAGTTCATGGATCTTTATAACTTGCTGAAGAACGTCAACATCAACCTTCCTCTTTGGATGTGATCAAGACGATGCCGATGTATGTGAAGTTCTTCAAGGAGTTTGCTATAAGACATAGGCATTCGGAGTCAAATTAGTACGTTCCACTAACAACGGAGGTGAGTGCGTTATGCAAGCACCCGCTGCCTACAAAGGAGAAGGACCCTGGAAGCTTTTGTGTCAACATTACATTGGAGAATGGGAAACAAGCGCGCGGAATACTTGATCTTGGCACTGGAATTAACTTAATGCCGCATTCCCTTTATAAGCAATTTGAATTAGGACCCTTGAAACTGACAAAAATGCGTCTTCAATTGGAGGATCGTTCGATTCGACACCCATTAGGTATCGTTGAAGATGTTTTGGTGTGTGTGGGTGAATTGATTATTCCAGTTGATTTTGTAGTTTTGGATGTTAAGGAGATTCCGAGTGACGACAAGGGGCATACTATTCTTTTAGGCCGTCCGTTTTTATATACCTCTCATGCAGTGATTGATGTGAATAAGGGGAGGATGAGCATGTCGGCTCTAGGAGTGACAACCACTTTTTCATTGCGATATATGATTAATTGACCTGCGCCATTGATTGAAGAAGATGAGTGTTTGTATGTCGACCCGATAGATGCTTGCCTCCAAGAGCTTAAAATCATAACAGTTTTGGATGAGATTGTAGTCGAGGACGATGATGATTTTCTAAGTTGGGAGGAGTTAGCTGAGTTGTTTGGAATTGATTTTCGCGAAATTGAAGCTGAGTGTCACACACGAGATATGGTGGAGTACGGAGATCCACCTAGAGATACACATTGATCGTTGAAATTGCGTCAAGCAAGCGACGTAAAATGTTGTGCTTCTTGGGAGGCAACCCAAGCGTTAGTTTTTCTTTTCTTTAATTTTTCTTTCTTTTATTTCTATTTTAATTGTGTCAATTGCCGTGGTACGTTTATGTGTGTGTTGATGTGCAGAAAATTCATCAAAATCGCCGACACAGGAGACTTAGCGGTAATGTAGCAGTAACTGTTACCGTTACCCCTTACCGCTAGTATTTCCTAGGCCTAACCGCTGAACGTACCGCTAAGACGCAGCATAGGGGATAACGATTGGCAACGTACAGGGTAGTTAACGGTTGCTTCAACGGTAGTCGTTACCGTTAAGGGTTACCACTAATGACGTCTGTTCGTTTGATTTTTCTGAATTTGTTTCCGCCGATCGAGGTCGCAATCCGACCCATGTTAGCCGCAGTTGAACATCTTGCTGGATTAATCGATCAGGTACAACACACCTAAGACCTAAGTGTTTCGTTCTTAATGCCGACAACCTTTTTGATGAGATGCAATCTATCCGCTGACGATATCGAGCCGCGATCCGACCAATTCCAATTATATCCCCATGATATGCCATCGGGCATTTACGCACTGCAATTGATTGCAATTTTATCTTTTATTATTTTTGTTTTCTTTTTCTTAAAATTAAATTAATTAAAAAAAAACCTGAAAAATTCAAAATTCCAAAAAGTATTTAATTATTTGTTTTGTAAGATTTTATTCAAGACAATCCAATCACGCGATTTGAGAGGGATGATAATTGCGCAAGCGCTTTCGGAGAATCTTGACCTTCGAACTTCCAGGGATGTTTTTTTATCTCCCTTGCTTTTATTTTTGTTATATTTATCATAATCAGGGGATTGCCGATTTTTAGAGGGGGGGATGGTTGAGTATGATTTATATTTGAAAAATTGTGAAATTTAATTTTTTTTACGTGATTGATTGCTATTCCTGAGATGAAATATGTTTGTCTGGCTTGCCTATCGAAGCTAACTATGTATGATTTGAGATTCTTGTCTTTTGAGCGTGCATAAGCGCATAATTTTTTTGAAATTATTATTTATATTTTGTAAAATGGTACTTGGACGCAATTGATTTCACAAAATCTTAAAATCAGCGTCAATTCAAAACTTTTTTCATGCAAAAAGCCTGTGAGTAGCGTGAGTGATTATCACATTGCATGTACTTGAATGAGCATTGATTTGAGATCTCTTTAAAACCGCTGTGTGTAGCTGATTTTGAAAATGACGTTAGGCACAGAAAAAAAAAACCCTTACGGCCATATCCATATATTTTAGCCACTATAAATTCCGAATGAGCCCCTCATAGCCAAATAATCCACTTCCATTAGCCATGAGTGTTTATGAGTTGACTCCTACAATCATTAAAAGCGTGGGGTAGGAGTTAGTTATTTTTATTGTTTAGTTATGTTTTGGAAATTTATCAGAGATTTATGAAATGTTGTAATAAAGGATCACCATCCTTCAATAAAAAAAAAGAAAAAAAAATTAAAAGAGGATGGTGGTTCTAGTTGAGTAGTTGCCTACAATTTTAAAGGCTTATGTTTATTATTTATTTTCTTGTGAAGCCTAATGTTGAAAGGAAATAGTTGAGTCGTAATAAGGAAGTGTATCATAAGCTTCTTAAGTTATTTAAGTGGTTCGAGCGAAAGTTAGTTTACGGTTTACGAGTTGAGAAATAGCTTATGTATAAAGGCTATGTTATGAGAGTTTAGTGAGGTTTCTTTTGATTGAGGTGAATCACATTGCTTCGTGATTATATTAGGTTAGTGAGTTATTAATCACGTTAGATCGTGAGTTAGCCACATGACTTATATATTCCATACCCATCCAAAGAGCCTACATTACAACCCGAAAAGACCTTTTTCGATTCTTTGTTTATAGCACACTTAATTTGCGATTGAAAAGAGATCAATTTTCAGTTCTTGTCTATTGTACTTGTATTTATATGATTTGAGCGTATACACGTCTCGTGCATAAAATACTTGAGTGCTTTGAGCGTACACCCCTATATATTACCCTTTGAGAGGATGCATGATTTTGATTTTTGGGGCGACAATGTAATAAGGGTGGAGTGTTTGAAGTTGCGTGACATGTATCTATATTTTCAAATATATGTATGTAGAACGACAAGACTCATTGCCTGAGCTTATTTTCATTCTTGTTAGTCTTTGAAACCATCGTTTGTTCGAGGACGAACAACCCAATAAAGCATGGGGTAGTTGATTAACACGAATTTGTCTTAATTTTAGTTAGTATTTTAGTTCATTTTTATTATTAATTTTGGTATAAGTTGGATAGATTAAGCATATTTTCATATTTTCTTATCTCCAACTTATTTTTATCTTATTTTAATTATAATTAATCAATTTTATATTTATTTTAGGAATTTTGAAGATTAATGGTTTGGATGTAAAAGAGGATAGGCGTACGAGTGAAGTTTCAGCAAAAACAGGCCTCAATTTGAAGTACTAAGTATGCTGATTGACGCTGGGTTACCCAGTATTGACTGCGCAACAGAGAAGCTAATGGTAGCTATTAGCGGTATCTCCTTACCGCTAAGTGCTACCGCTAACTTGCCCAGAAGCTGACTTAAGATGTCTTGTTGTCCGAGAAACGCGAAAACTATAAATAACCCCCCATAATCAAACTTGGTGAAGTGTAGTTTTTCATGGTTTTTGAAAATAAAGGTTCATTTGGCTTGGTATTATCGAAGATCGATTCAATTGAAGGATTCAATGTGTTTGTAGCTTTGGAAATTAAAAGAAAATGAAAATAAAGCAATTAAACTAACTAAACTAAGCTAGGAATTGAAATTGCATGTTAGTCGGATGCCTCGTCGTATGCCGCAAATAGAAATGCAAAGCAATAATGAAAATAAGAAAGAAAATGCAATGTTTCACCAAGTACAAGCATGCAAGCACAAGTTACAACTATGTATAAAAACTCAAATAATGCAAATTAGCAAAAATTGAAAGCATCAATGTAAAGAGCAATAAAAGTTGACATAAAAATTTAAATCTTTTCGAAAAATAACAAGAAACGAAGAGTAGATCTAAGATTAAGCATGAGACAAAGCACAAAATTTAATTCAAAATAGAGCATGTGAAAAACTCAAAATCAAGAAGATCCAAGACGCGATCTATGATCTAGATGTGTCACTCATCTAGATTCCATAGCCAATTCTTAAGATCAAGCAAGAGATCAAGGTGCTAAGGCAAAAAGCATAACATGAAGAACAAGATTGGAAATGAAGAACAAAGTATGGAAATAAAGCATAAAACATGGAATTGAAAGGAAACTCACTTGAATTAAAGGAAAGAGTAACAAGCTTGAATTAAATTGCATCAAATAAACAATCCAAAGGAGTACTTGGACTCTTCTTAAGCTTACAAACCCAAGTAGGTGCGTGAAATTAAATCTAAATTTAGGAAAAGAAATTACAACTAAGCTTGAAATTAAATCTAAAACCTAAGAGATAAAATTATCCAAGAGATTGAGAGTAATTTGATCCCAAACCCTAGTTTGGGTTTGGAAGGGAGTGTCCTCTACAAAAAGGAGACTAAGGTTCTATTTATAATAGGTTTAATTGGGTTTAAATGGCCAATTTGGGCTTTAAAGGCTTAATTTCCCGGTTTGACCAAGGTTTGACCCGTTTTTACACCTTGGCTTGAAGTTTGGCACGAAAGATGCAGCACTGGGCGCTGCCATGTTTGCTTTGCGCTGGGGATGGCAGGCTAGATGGCAGCTGGGCGCTGCCATGGGCGCTGGAGATGGTTGGGAAGTTGGTAGTGCTGCGCGCTGCCATGTGCACTAGGCGTTGGAGATGGCCAAGATCTTGGCAGCTGGGCGCTGGGGATGGCAAGCTAGATGGCAGCAATTCTAGAATGTTTGCCAATTTGAGCTCCTACTTGGCCTGAAAGATGGCAGCTGATGGCAAGGGATGGCAATGATTTCAGAATGTTTGCTACTTTGAGCTCCTCCTTGGCATAACTTTTGGCAATCCATGGCTTGATTTTTGGCGTCCATGCCTTAACTTGAATTCAAATCATTAAACCACCTATTAAATGAGAATATTCAATCATAAAAACTCGAGAATTTCACCAACCTTAAATCAATTAAAACTATTTAACCCAATTAAACATAAAATCAAAAGAAGAACACAAAAAACCTAAAATAGGAACAATAACCTAGAAAACAAAGCTAAACGACTCAAGAACCACTAAAAATAATATAAACCCTAATTAAAAACACGAGAAAAATACAACAATTACATGCAAAATAACTACCCCACACTTATCGGTTTATTCGTCCTCGAACAATGAAAAGGATCGAGAGTGTACATGCAATGAACATTATGCGAAAAGAAAAATCCTTGTACTTATCCTTATTAATATGATGAGATTATTAACATAGACTCGCTATCGTCAAGCATTGCTCGTATTACTCTTTCTAGAATGCAAGCCAAATCGATGGCTTCCTCTCAAAGGAAATTTTGAGGGTGTTCGCTCAATTCGCTCAAGTGTTTATTTATATGGGACGTGTATACGCTCGAATCGGACAATGCATGCACCTTGTCAAGATTTCACAAATCGGACGCTCAAAATTGCTCATTGTACATAACTAAACAAGAATCAAAGGAGATCTTTATTTCGGGTTGTAATGTTGGCTCTTTGGTAAGGTATGGAATATTTGGATATAGTGGCTAACACACGATCAAACGTGATCAATAACACACAAAATCCTAATTTCTAAAACCCGAAGCTTATGATCGCTTCACCCTTCCCAATTAACCAAAATCTCATTCGAAACCCTTTCGTATACTCAAACGCTTTTTCGACTTTATTTCACAACACTTAGAAGCTTTTTGAATTTGCTTC
The DNA here is from genome assembly GCA_014905375.1 of Phtheirospermum japonicum. Taxonomy (NCBI): domain Eukaryota; kingdom Viridiplantae; phylum Streptophyta; class Magnoliopsida; order Lamiales; family Orobanchaceae; genus Phtheirospermum; species Phtheirospermum japonicum. The sequence continues at coordinate 30,077 of BMAC01001195.1, read as the reverse complement.
TTTTTCTAAACTTAGCCCTTTTAAACTAGGCTTTTTGCTTGAACGCACGCTTTATCACTTTTCGTGATTTGTGTTGGAGTAAAATTTTCTTCTTCTCCCTTTTTTTATTTTCTTTTTGTATAAGCAACTTAAAACCCGAAACCCACAATTTATTTCCCACACATCTCTCGTCAACTAACAATAAACTCTCCCACCTCACAAATTACGAAGATACAAGAGCTAAAATCAAGCTCGACTAACAAGAAACGGGACAAAGGCTCTAGGAGGCTCATTTGGGATTTTTAAGTAGCTTACATATATGGATATGGCCGGAACAAGGATGATATATGTGCCTCGAGGTCATTTTCGAATTCAATCATGTACGAGCAAAATCAAACCTCCTCAATGCAATTTCCATAAAAATGCAAGCAAGCCGATAAATCACACAAGGCTACTCACTAGTTTGCATCGGATTTGGGAGCAAAATCAAAAGAGCTTTTAGAACTTTGCAATAATTTCACAAGTAAAATGTCGATTATATATATATATATAGGTGGATTTTGACGAAGCAAAAAAATTCAACTCCTCACACAAGAGGGCATACACATGCAAAAACCCGACAAGTAAACTATTAAAACTTCCAAGCATGTAGAGATTGCTTAAACATGTAATAGACACACAAAAGATATAAAAATTGACTCAACCATATAAAAGCGCAAATAGTAAGCGTCACTTCGCCAAGGCTCGAGTTAAGAAAGACAAATCATTCTTAATAAAACCCGGACCCTAACCACCTACCCACCCCACACTTAAACCATGCATTACCCGCATTTTAATGAAAACCAAGTAAAAGGAGGGGGAATAGAAACTTCCTTAACTGAGCGAGTTTTGGTCAAGCTCGGTGGGGTCCACATAGGCATCTAAGCAATCCTAGCAAAAATCGAGCATGGCTAGTATCTTCCGACTTCATGAACGCTACTCACTTATCCAATCGCCCAAGGTTGAAGGCGAAAAACAACACAATATACAAGAAAGTCACACGAAATTAAAAACTCAAGAAAGTATGTACACGAATCTCAACAAAATATTTTTTTGTTTTTCAAATTTTCAAATATTTTTAGATTTTCATTTTAAGAAGAAAGAAAGAAAATAAAAGAAGTAAACGAGAAGAACTTGGGTTGCCTCCCAAGAAGGGCTTGTTTTACGTCATTAGCTCGACGTACTCCCTTTTGGTCAAGGTGGAAAGATCACGGGAGGAACCACCAGCACAATCTCCTCCTTGTCGGGAGGATCCACTCTTTGGAACATCCTTGGCGCATTGCATAGCTCAAATAAGATCCGCCAAAAAGTAAACGTTCCAAATGGTCAATTGAAGCTCGTCTCGGCTCGGTCCTCGGGTGGAATGGTGGTTTTGAAGTGCCCCGATGACTTATCGACAAAACAAAAGGAGTAATGGCCGGCTAGCTTGTCCATCATGTGGTCGATAAACGGGGGAGGGAAACAATCTTTCTTTGTGTCCTCATGAAACTTCTTACACTCAATCAACATCCTCCTACCCGTTGAAGCCCTCGTGGCCAACAACCCTCCATTTTCATCCTCAAGAACTAACAAGCCGCTCGTCTTGGGCACCAAGTCAATGGGCTTCACCCACTCGCTTTTAGAAATCACAAACATCAAGCCCTCCAATAACAACCTCCAAATCCAGGCTCTCACAATTTCATAAAAATTTAAATTCACGGGCTGACTCCCTCAACCACTCCCGGTATCAAATTAATAACACTCTTAAGAACATCAAGCCCTTTAACCATCTTCTCTTCATTTTCCTCTTGATGCGAATTTGCAAGGATAATAATCGACTTGCTCTCCTCTTCCTCCTCAAGATAACCCTTAATTTTTTCAATCTTACCATCAATAACCCCCACGCCCCCCTCTAAAAAGTCGTCGTTTCCCTCAACGACCCATAAATAAACTTTTTCACACAAGTCTTGGGTACATAGAGGCACAACGGACTCATCGTTAAGAACAAGGGGCTTATCATCAAGAACACGAGGCTCGTCATCCTCAAAACGATCCTCAGTATTGACATCCCGGACAATATCTTCCTCAATGCTCCTATTCTCCATATAAACTCGTTCGACTATACTTTCGATCATGTCCATATATATCCGATCGAAAATAGAACCTTTTGAAAGAGAAAGCTAAGGGAGGTCCATGGGAGTGGAGTCAAGAGGAGTAAGAACACTCAGATTTAAAAGCACATCTTCTTTCGACGGTGATACGACCGTATCCTCAACCACCCCACACTTATCGAAGAACGCGACCAGAAAAGTATGTGAAAGCGGACTTGAAAATTGTCGTGTAATGGACCATATATCCGGATCGGGGGATGGTGTTGGAGCAATCATCTGAGTAGCCAAAATAAACGGGCCCTCGTGAGGAGTAACAAGAGGATTAGGAGTCGGCGGCGGAGCAAACAATGGTGGATCAAAACTGGGTCCCACCGGATATCCATGGCCTCCATACATATCCTCCAAATGAGGTAACGACATATTGAACGAGGAAGTTAAAGGGAAAGATTCGGTATTATGATCACACGTTCCACACCATGAACATCTCATGAAAGGTCTGTTAACATCCCCCATAGTGCGGATGGGGGGGGCCACTTGCAACAATGGATCACGGCTCTCCAAACAACTCGTAAGCCTCGAGATCCTCAAAGGAATAAGCCATGCTTGCCTTAGAATACGTCGCCAGCGAAGATTTTTGCTCGGGAGGATGAAACGTTCCCAAAAGTGGTTTGTTAAAATCGCCCATAGTGCGGATAGGGGGTGCATTGGAGATCAAACCTCCAAAGTACGCATAAGCATCGAGATCTTGTGCATTAGTAGTGGCACCAATCGGGGCTTGATTGAAATTGGGAGGATAAGAATCGCTATACGGGCCGGGATGCGGATATCCACCACCTACACTTCCACTCGGAGTCATATTCGTCATCAGATTGAAATTATAACTGGGTGGGGATCCAAACGAGCCGGGATTCGGGCTCGGCATATTCAGATAATTTTGTGGAGCACCATAGCCATACGGGCCGGAATTCGGGGCTTGCACATTCAGATAGGAAATTGGAGCTTGTGCGGTCAGATAGGAACTTGAAGCTCCAAAACCACCCAAGGAACCATTCAAGCCCGAGAAACCATTAAACCCGACATGGTTTGCACCATCCCTACAATGCCGGGTTGCCCATAATCGAAACCACCTTTGGCAACGTGGTTTGCACCATGCCCTCCCACGTTGCCAAAGCCATTATACAATATCTCATTCCGACATGTTTTGCACCATGCCCTCCCATGCCGGGAATGTATCCACCATAGCTATAAGCACCTTACATACTAAACAAAAACGTCAAATAACAAAGCAAGCTAAGAACACAATGAAACTAAAACCAAATCGAAAGCCTTAACCAAGCCGAGTAGCAACGACGCTATTTTGAAGTGTAGTGGTTCGTTGATTTTGGAAATAAAGGTTCATTTGGCTTGGTATTATCGGAGATCGATTCAATTGAAGGATTCAATGTGTTTGTAACTTTGAAAATTAAAATAAAATGAAAATAAAGCAATCAAACTAACTAAACTAAGCTAGGAATTGAAATTGCATGTTGGTCGGATGCCTCAAATAGAAAATGCAAAGCAATAATGAAAATAAGCAAGAAAATGCAATGTTTCACCAAGTACAAGAATGCAAGCACAAGGTACAACTATGCATAAAAACTCAAATAATACAAATTAGCAAAAATCGAAAGCATCAATGTAAAGAGAAATAAAAGTTGACATGAAAGTTTAAATCTTTTCGAAAAATAACAAGAAACAAAGAGTAGATCTAAGATTAAGCATGAAACAAAGAACAAAAACTAAATTTAAAATAAAGCATGTGAAAAACTCAAAATCAAGACGATTCAAGACCCGATCTATGATCTAGACGTGTCACTCATCTAGATTTTATAACCAATTCTTAAGATCTAACATGAATTCAAGGTGCCACTACTGCAGAAACAGGATAGTAATGCGCCTTTTTAACGGTGGTTCTGGAAAAACCGCCGTTAAATTTGTATTTATGGCGGTTTTCTAGAAAACCACCTTTAAATGTACAATTTAACGGCGATTTTCCGAAAAATCGCCTCAGAATCCTACATTCTACGTCGGTTTTATTTAAATCGCCGTAAAAACTCGCTTATTCTACGGCGGTTATATGTAAACTGACGTAAACACTGAAGGCCAGTTTATTTTAAACATCGGTTTAAAAACAACAGCCGTAAAAACTTAAACATTTTACGGCGGATATGTGAGAACAGCTGTAAAACTCAATATATATATATATATATATATATATATATATATATATATATATATATATATATATATATATATATATATATATATATATATATATATATAATCGACACCTCATAAGACAAGGTCGCCGAGACTTTGTAGGAAATCTATTTGGGCTAAAAATGTTGGCCGCGAAGTGTGGACGAGGCTGGGGTTTGGCGGGTGCTAGGCACAAGGATCAGGAATGTAGTAGGGGTCTTCCGAGGTTGGAGGCGAAGTGGCACAAAAGGTCGTTGCCTATGCAGGGTTCAACGTGCGTTGGGATAATTCGATGGCGAGGTAGGATCAATGCAAAAAAACTCGTTAAGGTTTTGGAGGTTCTGAATATCTGAATCAGGAATTGATGTCTTCATACGTAACTTATCCCTTTACTTTGGCTTTTATTTGTCACGTGATTTGTTCTTCAAATATGTGGACCATAATAAGACTTGCCATATCTGGAAATTTCAGAATGCTGCCTCAGCTTTACTCATACTTTTACCTCTCTTAGGTTTCCAATTATATAAAACCCAAGTTAATTGAGGGTTGGTAAAAGAGTTATGTTCGAATTAGAAAACTTACTACATATGTGTGTGCTGGCCAAGACTAACGATTGTGTTTGCCCATACTGGCAAAGATGCTAACCCTTGTTTTAGATGCGTGCGAGGACTACCAACCATGGTTTGCCATGTTGTATGCACGGTCATCTTCTGCACATTCATGTAGGACATGATAGTTGCATTTGACATCACATTCATTTTAATCTTGCAACATTGACTTGTACACAAGAGTTTCAAGTAACTAAGAATAACTAATAGAGAGCAACAAAGCACGAGGCTGGTAAAAAGTATTCAACTTTCACTCAAAATATACACGGATAGCACAGGGCTTGATGTACTTTCACAAGAATCTTACACTTCAAGCCCATAAATTATACTAAAGCTCGAATAAATGTCTAAGATATCTACCCAATATTTTAATTAATGTCATTTTGTTAAGGTCTCAAGTAAGGCCAATTATACTATGAGCGATTCATTATTACAAGCAAGAACACATAAGACATAATAAAACATGAGTAAACTCCCCCATACTTAATCACGTAATGACCTCATTGCACATAAGTAAAAGCAAAACACAAAAGGAGGAGGCTAAATGATACGCCCCTAAACTCATGCTTGAACAGAAGAATTGAGTGATGAAGTTCGAAGAGGCAGATGATGCGAGAAACCTACAAAATGGTAAGTGTGAAAAAAAACAAAAATATGGAGAAACACTAAAAATAAACATAAAGGTAAGAACACACATAAAAGAAAAGCTCAACACTCAAAATGCAAGTAAAAACTTGAGTTGACTCCTAAGAAGTTCTTGTTTAACATCTTTACTCGATGAACATAAAGAGCAATATTATTCGGGATTGAAAAAAGGTGACGATCATGCCACAACTTAGTATGTTCTATGATAGGAAGTAAGTGAGGAGAGTTGATAAGGCGAACATGAAAATCATGCAAAGAAAAAGATGAAACGAGAGCTACAACTTGCTTAGGAGGCTGAAGATGTGAATACTCGATCACTAAGAAGAGGTCATCATATTGAGGTATTAAATCATGGTGCTAGACTATCAGAAGGAAAAGAATGACTATCTAGTAAAAGAACTCACCATCGGTCCACTTGCTTTCCTTGATAAACACTTATTCATGAGGATATGCTTTGTGATGATAGGCAAAGAAGAAGCATGGGAATAGACATAAGCATCAATGGTCTTTGGGGGCCAGAAATGAGAGTAATCAATTAGAAAGAAGAGATCATCAAATAATAGACCAGGTATGAGGTTTGATCATGGAGTGAACAAAGATGTCCATCAAACATATAAAATGACCTTCGGTCAACCTTATCTCTGTCAGTTCCTTCATATTAACCTCCTTACTCTCACTATCACATATAGCACTATCCAGGCACAACAGAGGAGAATTCAACTCATTCTCTACCACCTCTTCCACCATATCACCCTTAACGTTCATAATCTCAATCAGTATCTATAGGGCATCAACATTCTCAATCTCATCCATAAACATATCATTTCCCTCATAAATAGCACATAATGTGGCCAATATATATCTCAATTAGACTATATAGAGTTAAATGGATGCCTTATCGCGCTAGCATTCTCCTACTCGGAGTGTGTGGGGGTCTGACTTGATCCGGTGGAACATTTTGATTCTAAGCATAAAAGTTTGAATTGATTGGTGTCATCCTCTAGCGAGAAGAGCGCAAGAGGACCGAATTGATCATTAAGTAGCTCTACATGATGAGTAGGAGAGCTCGGCCTAATGAAGGGTAGTCCTGGTGTATAAATAATGGGTCTTTGAGGCCCAACGACTGATAGGGCTTGAGTCAAGAATTCAAAAAAGAGTCCTTAATAAATGATCTCTCCTTAGGGTTTGATGATACCTAGTTTCCTTCCAGATATGAGATTCCTTACTCATTGATCAAGTCAACACCTCTCATGAATAGGGACTCAGGCCCTACTTTTAACTTATAATCTCTTTACATATTTTTAAAGAATTGTACCTCAATTCATAGTTTTAGTTTAAATAAAACTTGTGTTGTAAAGAGTATAAAAGGTACCAAGAATTAACACTACAGCATAACAGGGATTTCACAGCGCCTCATCCATGGCGGTTCCAGAAAAACCGCCGTTAAATATGTTTTTATGGCGGTTTTCTAGAATTAACACTACAGCATAACAGGGATTTCACAGCGCCTCATCCATGGCGGTTCCAGAAAAACCGCCGTTAAATTTGTATTTATGGCGGTTTTCTAGAAAACCACCTTTAAATGTACAATTTAACGGCGATTTTCCGAAAAATCGCCTCAGAATCCTACATTCTACGTCGGTTTTATTTAAATCGCCGTAAAAACTCGCTTATTCTACGGCGGTTATATGTAAACTGACGTAAACACTGAAGGCCAGTTTATTTTAACATCGGTTTAAAAACAACAGCCGTAAAAACTTAAACATTTTACGGCGGATATGTGAGAACAGCTGTAAAACTCACACGTTCTACGACGGTTATATAAGAACCGACGTAGAATGTGATAGCATTTAACGGCAAATCCATTAGAACCACCGTAAAAAGTAGTCTGCCATGTCATTTATCCTCATCTTGCTCAAGAAAGTTGTTTCAACCGTTGATCTGTGTATCATCCGATGATCTGCATTAAATATTAAACTAAAAAAAATAATAAATATTAAACTAAAAAATAAATATAAATAAAAAAACCCTAGTCCTCTTTTCCGTCAAAAACAACCAATTCGAGTTTCCCTTCCTCCACCCTTCACTCATTCGCACGCGTCCGTCGTCCCGTCGCCGTGTCAATCAATGGCACACGCGTCCCGTCAACATTCTCCTGGAAATTAACGGCGCAAGCGTCTCGTCGTCCGACGCCATCTCAATCAACCTCCGCCGTGATCGAGTCGCAAGGACTCGTCCGAATCGCTTGAATTTGCTAAGATGCCTAATCAATATGGGAGTGTGATTGTTCTCAGAAACGTCGTATTCCTCAGGCCTGAACAGGTTGGTTTTTCCTTTCTTTATTTATTTTGCCTTTTCATTCATTCATTATTTTGCCCCAATTTTCGATTATGCGGATTTTCTTAATTTATGTGCGAACCATGTTCATAATATGTAATGCACTAAGTGTAAAAAGATTTGACCACAAATCTAGTCTTCTCTTCTGGCGATTAGTTTTTTTTAAAGGAATTTGATTTATCTTTTCTCCCCTATTTTTGATTTGGAGACTACCGAGAAATGATGAGATGTTTTTCCCCTAAGGATTTTGATTACTGTTCATGACATTTCATATCATGCTTTTGTAAGTTTTAATCGAACATTGTGTAATCATCATTTGAATCAGAAGCAAGAACCCTATATTAAGATTGTATAATTAAAAAGCCTCAATAGTTATATAGCTGATGCAAAATGGTTAAGGTTCTCTTATTCTATTTTTTATTATATAGCATAACAGAAATAAGGAGCCATGATGTCCATATTATCTATCAGTGATAAATTTAGTCACTTTGATTTACTTAATTGTTTTTTTCTACCTGAGAATCCAAATTATTGATTGATAATAGGAATTAAAATGATCTCGGAGCTTTTTGTTATTATTATTAACTCTTTTATGCTGCTTTGTTGTTTGCTACGTGTTTTTCTCTTTTAATACCTGTGTAAGAAAAGCGAACGATAGCAAGAAATTGAGCTATGGATACAATGATATTGTTTGACTCTCACATGAATCTCATTTTATTGTGATTTTATCGAATTGATTTGTGTGTTTTTCTATTTCCTTTTAAATTATGCATAATCATTTTTAGTGCTTTTAAATTATACCTCACTTGTGATCTATTATTAATTTATGACTTGTCTGTATACCGTTTGATTATAAAGAGCCAGAGGTTTGTGCTAAACAAATTCCCTATGTTGTAATAATAATAATAATAATAATAATAATAATAATAATAATAATAATAATTGTAGTAGTAGCAGTAGAAGTAGGGTTAAAACTTTATTTTTTATGCACGTGTGTGTGTGTATGTGACCTCAGAGAATCAAACACGGTCACTGGACATTCTCAGGAGAGTAGAGACATTTTGTATGGCCGACACGATCCAAATGATCTTAAGGTCTCATCTGTTAACCTATTTTCTTCGTGTGCTCGCTTTCCATTTTACAAAAAGTTTAATTGAGATTTAAGTTGATTTTTTTGATAATAGGAGCATTTACTGAAAATGACTACACAGCATCGAACGGAAGTGGCCTTAAAACGTGGCAAGCCCACCTCTGTGGAGGAAGGTTGGGATAAAATTATATACTAAACTGTTTCCTATTTTTTAAGCAGGTCATATATACATATATTCACTTCAAGTACTTTTGAGATGCTCTAGTTCTGTCTGCATTAAAACACGTTCTTCTAGTTGGTTTATAAGAATAATAATAGTGTTTGGGGATCACAATTTACATGTGGGAATTATCTGTACATTGTCATTTGTCAATCATGACAAGAACTTGTGTACACCCGTCTAACGGAGTACATTCGTTAGGCAGTGCCCATTTTAATTTTTTAGTTTTTATTTAATTCAGTTTTTCTTATGGTTTTCCAGTTTTTAGGGGGTTTTCTATTTTTATTATTTTTTATTTTTAGGGTTTTTAGGATATATTTTTATTATGTGTGTGTGTGTTTCTAGAGTTTGTGTTAATCCTGGAAATCTCAATTTTATGGATGGTGTTGCAGTTTCTATGAATGAAGTGGAGGCATTGCACGAGTTGTTTAAGAATTTAAGCAGTTTAGTTATTGATGATAGGTTGATAACTAAGGTATGATTATTGGTATATATTATTCCTCTTTTCTTTTTTTTAATATTCACGTTTCAGCTTCTAATCTTAGTAGCTCTAACGAAGGTTTAATTGCAAGTTTTTTAGGTGATTTTTGTTGCTTGATCTCAGCTGTCAAATCCACGACCGAGCCCTGGTGCTCGAGATAACGAATTTGCCGGAGGCGGAGTGGGGCAAAACTGGGAAAAAGATAAAATGTGTTCAACAATAGCAGTTGTTGCATTCAACACATTCGTAACACTTGGACGTGCCTCCGGCTCAGCTATCGCCTAATTATCCAGACCTTCCTCCGGCCAACAGCAACGACGTCGAAGACGCAACCAATGTTGCGGAGCTGCCCAACCTTCTTAGTGCTGAATTGGTCAAAGCGGCCAAACAGGTTTACTTTTTTTTTAATTTTATTTTATGGATTTATTTATTTACTGTGCTATAAGGAAAATTCTAATGTATAGTGGTTTAGGTAAATTCCAATCACATTTTTCATCTAAAACCCTATTGATTAGCTTGAGCTGGGTATGTCTTTTTAGTTGGATGATAATGTATTTGATAATAGAATTGTTCATGTTTCCGAGTTATTTTCTTTGGATTGGGTGCTAATTTTGTTGTTTATTGAATTATATAGCTGTGATTACTTTTGTTTTCGTTTGATTTTGCAGCAGAATTTTATTTATTTGTTTTGTGTGTTGTGGCTTTGTTTTAGTTTTTTTTTAACTCAATCCTAGAGATCATTTGTAATATTGAAGATGGTCCACCAGTTGATGTTGCATCAGTTCTCTCCATGTAAGGCTGCAGACTTGAAAAATCTTAACCTAATTGAACCCGGTCTTTCCTATGCATCTGAGTTTGGTTTCATTTTTTCCTTTTACTTTTTATTTTTTAAAAAAGTGTTGGATTTTGTAAAAATCAAATTTTAAAAATGACCTTGTTCTTTCATGTTCTTAATGTTTTTGATCCAGGATTGAAATCTTTGGTGCAAATATTAGGTTTATATATTTGTGTTATTTTCATGACTGCAAATATACTTGCGCACGCACCTCATCTTTTCTCTTGTGGAGTTGCTCGCTCTGGAGCATATAACAGAACGCTTACTCCATTTGAGTTTTAGGTAGTTATTAAAACTATGTTCGTAACGATATAGTTGCTGCTTTTTAGTTTTTTTTTTATCTTCCGTTTTCTATTTTCTTTGTTCTATCATTTTTTTTTGTTTATTGTAGTACTAGGTATTGGAGAAAATTAAGATTTGGATTCCAGAGTTCTTTAATCCATAGATTGTGATTTTTTATTTCTTGGTTTCATGGTTTGGCATTTTATTGACCTTTATTTATTATTATTATTTTTAAATGCAGAAGGAGGATAGGACACTTTTGGAGGCTGTTGGAACCTATGTTGAAATGAGCCCATATCTATCAACAAATAAAATTAAGAAGCCTATCTTGTGGAGATAGCCTAACCCTAATATAAATAAAACGGAAGTGGACACTAGAGTAGAAGTGGTCGTCTAATTAACAACCCAGTGTATTGCTCCGGGTGGGTACATGGAGCATCGAACAGATCCCCATTTGGTCCACTTTTCAAATTACATTTTCATGAGTTAATTTTCTCAAGGTTTGAGCAAAATATCTCATGAATTTTCGTGTTAGTGTTTGGTGTAGAGCCTAATGTTTTGTACACAATTACCCTTTGTATTTATAGGTAGAATGACTCAACTATCGATTTTACTTTTGTTGGCATATTTATTTCTTTGAATAACTGGTTTTATTTTTCTTCCTCAGATAATTCTAGGTCACAGAGTCTGATAGACTTATCATCTTTTTCCGCACTATAATCTCTCCAAGGATTTGGTCAGATGGAGCGGACGAATAAGGTTCGTTCATGTTGGACATTTTCATCCTTTTTTTTAAATTTAATTTAAATCTGTTTTGATTGTGCAAATTTGTGTCCTTGATCCTGATGTAGGTAGCCGATGCCAAGAAACAGGATTCGACGATTGATGACTTGCCTAATGATGTCATTGTCGATATTTTGTCTTGTATTCACCGTAGGGGGGCTGTGAGAACAAGCGTTTTGTCGCGTAGATGGAGATATTTATCGTCTTTTTGTTCATCGCTTGGGATTTTGAAGCTGGACTATAGGGATCTGTTTTCATCTGTAGATAGTGATATTGTGTCGTCCGGGAAACGAGTCTCTTATTATCGAACCAAAGATCTGAAGGAAAAATATATTGAGTGGGTGAATCGTGTCCTGGAGTTGCATCAGGATATGAGTCTTGATTGTTTGATTATCCGTTCCCCTCGTTTAGAATCTAGGTATGTTTACTCTTATCATGGATGGGACCCTAAACCTGGTGAAGCCGATGACTAGATATTTCTTGCCATGCACAACATTTGAGTGGCAGAATGTTCACATCACGAAACTCATAAAATTCACAACATTTGCAGATCTTCGTTGTGGTAACATTAGATATATGTTTTTGTTTATGATCGAATATAAGGTGAACTGAGGATTTGTATACGAGTTTTGGTTTGATGTTTCTTATTGAAATATTGTTGTTTCTCTCTGCAACAATTAATTTTATATTGTACAAAATCATATTATTGGCAATTTTGGTGCACCTGCTTTCATTTATTTATTTTTTAAATTCTTTTCTACTTCTAAAAGGTATTTTTTAAGAATCGCCGTAAAATGTTCATTCTTGAAAACAGACTTTTTAGAAGGTATTTTTCAAAAATCACCAAAAAACGTTGCATCCTACGGCGGTTCCAGAACCGCCGTAAAAATCTACGGCGGTCGATATAACGGCGGTTCGAAAACTGCCGTTAAAACAAAAAAAAAAAAAAACCGCCTCTAAGACAAAAAGCATAAAATGAAGAACAAGCATGGAAATGAAGAACAAAGCATGGAATTGAAAGGAAACTTACTTGAATTAAACGAAAGATTAGCAAGCTTGAATTAAATTGCATCAGAATAAACAATCCAAGGGAGTACTTGAACTCTTCTTAGGCTTACAAACACAAGGAGGTGCTTAAAATTAAATTTAAATCTAGGAAAAGAAATTACAACTAAGCTTGGAATTAAATCTAAAACCTAAGAGAGGAAATTATCCAAGAGATTGAGAGTAATTTGATCCCAAACCCTAAATTGGGTTGGGAGGGGAGTGTCCTCTACAAAAATGAGACTAAGGTTCTATTTATAATAGGTTTAATTGCGTTTAAATGGGCTAATTTGGGCTTTAAAGGCTTAATTTCCCGATTTGACCCGTTTTTGCACCTTGGCTTGAAGTTTGGCACGAAAGATGGTAGTACTGGGCGCTGGGCACTGGGAATGGCAGGCTAGATGGCAGCTGGGCGCTGCCATGGGCGCTGGAGATGGCTGGGAAGTTGGCAGTGCTGCGCGCTGCCATGTGCACTGGGCGCTGGAGATGGCCAGGATCTTGGCAGCTGGGCGCTGCCATGGGCACTAGGCGCTTGGGATGGCAGGCTAGATGGCAGCAACTCCTGAATGTTTGCCAGTTTGAGCTCGTACTTGGCCTGAAAGATGGCAGCTGATGGCAAGGGATGACAATGATTCCAGAATGTTTGACACTTTGAGCTCCTTCTTGCCACAACTTTTGGCAAGCCATGGCTGATTTTTGGTCTCCATGTCTTAGCTAGAATTCAAATCATTAAACCACCTATTAAATGAGAATTTTCAATCATAAAAACCCTTTCACCAACCTTAAATCAATTAAACCCATTTAATCCAATTAAACATAAAATCAAAAGAAGAACACAAAAACCCTAAAATAAGAAAAATAACCTAGAAAACAAAGCTAAACGACTCAAGAACCACTAAATTTAAAAACACGAGAAAAATACAATAATTACATGCAAAATACTTGGGCGGACACACACACCTTAGGAACTTTCCTAAACATAATCTTGAGGTTGAGAAACCTATTTTCAACATCCTACAACATATTTTCAAGATCTACGATGAAGATTCAAGATCCCGAGCTCCAAGACGAAGATTTTCGCTCAAGAACCGATTTTTCGACCAAGATCAACCATCCATAGTCCGAATTCACAGAGATAATTTCAGCACCTCGTAGTTATTAATAAGTTTTCTAACCCTTAGTTACTTTTTAGATTAATTCTTAGCTAATTTATGTTCTTAGGTATTTATCGCTTTGTTTTGGATTTTTGAGTCATTTGAACCATTGAATCGCTGAGTTTGGAAACTTAGATTTCGTTTTTAATATAAATTTAGTTGCTGCGTTTTTAATTTAGTTCATGCTTGGTAAAGATATTGTTCATGCTTGGATATTTATTTCCTAAGTTTAATTAATTCATTGTTAATTTTGTTCATGATATGCAATTGTTTGAGAATTTTAGAATTACTTTGTTCTTGAGAATTCATATGCTTGATGATTCAATCCATGCTAGTTAATTAATTTAGAATTTAGATTAAATTGCTTTTCAAAAACTCTAGATTAATAATTCTAGTTAATTTAAACTAAGACTTTAGTTAATTAATTAGGTTAAAATAATTAGTTTAAGATAATTAGTTCTTGCTTTTCAATTAAGTAGTTAATAAATTCAAAACCAAATTTACACAAGTTCGCGTGTTAAATTTGTGCTTAAACAAACATTGAAAATTCCGAATATAAGTCCTTGATAGACCGACACGAGTCGACTTACCCACCTACAAGTGAACCTGTTCTCTTGTCGGCAAGATTTAAACGTTTTGAAAAAATTGTTTATAAAAATAGGTGTGTTAAGTTTGAATCAGCATGCCCATGCGCACCCATGTGCGCGTAATCTCGAGCCGAATAAAACACAGGCTCAAACCATGTGGCTAGCAAGGTCAACACATGTCAATTTTGGTCAAACCCGGGGAAATACAAGCCTTAAAGGCTAATTTGGCCCATTTAAACCCAATAAAACCTAGTATAAATAGAACCCAACTCTCATTTTTGAAGATCCACCTCCTCCCAACCCATGCTTGGATTTGGGATTAAATTTCTCTCTCTAAATCTTAGATTTAGTTTCAAACTTTCCTTGGGTTTGTATGCTAAAAAAGAATTCAAGTACTTCCTTGGATTTTATTTTGTTGCAATTTCATTCAAGCTTTTGGATTCTCTTTTTAATTCTAGTAAACTCTCCTTTAATTCCATGCTTTTCTTCAATTTCGTGCTTTGTCTTCAATTTATGTTTTTAGCTTTAGCTCTTAGATTAATTATTAGATCTTGTGAATCGTCCATGCAATCTAGGTGAGTGACACACCTTGATCATAGATCGAGTCCTTGATCATCTTTATTTTGAGTATTTCATGCTTGTTCTTTAATTTTCATGCTTGTTCTTTAATTTTCATGCTTGTTCTGCATTTATGAATTTTGCCTTAGCTCATAGATTTCTTATTAGATCTTGTGAATCGTCCCTGGAATCTAGATGAGTGACACACCAAGATCATAGATCGAGTCCTTGATCATTTTTCTTTTAGGTCTTTCATATGCTTTATTTTAGTTTTTATTTTCATGCATAGTTTTTCGTTAAATCCTAGATCTACTCTTTGTTCTTGTTATTTCTCGTAAAGTTTTAAATTTTCACGTCAACTTTTGTTGCTCATTACATTGGTGTTTTCAATTTTTGCTAATTTGCATTATTTTCAATCCTATGATCATGCATGCATGATTGTACTTTAGGTTGTTTTAGTTGTACTTGGTGAAACATTGCATTTACTTGTATATTTTCATTCTTGCTTGCACTTTCAATTTCGGCACACGCTCGAGTCATCCAACCAACTTGCATTTTGCATTTCCTTGTTAGTTTATCTTTATAGTTTTCATAGTTTCTTTCGTTTTCATTTATATTTCAAGCTAAAAAACCCTTGATTCTTACATAGAAATCAAATCCCGATAATACCGAGCCATAGAACCCCTTGATCTATTCATCACCAAAAAAACTACTCTTTCAAAATGGCATCGTTGGCTTGGCTTGGTTAAGGTTTTCGATTAGCTTGTAGTTTCTTTGAGTTTTTAGCTTTCTTTCGTATTTAATGCTTTTATGGAGTACTTGTAAGGTACTTATGGTAATGGAGGTGTTTCAACCCAAAAAGTGAATTGCCTGAATAACACTTTAAAGCCCCAGAGCTTCTTAAACCTACACCACAAAAACAGATTAGAAAGGACCACCGGGGGTTTTCTGGTGGAAACCTCTCCGATGCTTAAGTCAGTAAGCGTTTGAGGTGTTTTCCATAAAATAAGAAGGAATGTTTTTTTTGGGGAATGACGTACCTCCCTCAGCTTTGAAGCTGAGATATTTATAGCTTTTCTTAGTGGGGACCCCAACCGGGATCCTAGGAGCACATGCCGCGAATCATGGGTCGTTACGCAACCAATTCTGACAAGTGGTCCCACTTGTCTCCTTATTTGAGAGTCAGGAAAACAGGTCTTCCTCCTTTCTTTTCCGGTAGAGCGCTTCTTTCAGCTCAGGAAAAAAGGAGAGCTGTTCCCAACTGTTCCCATCTTTCCTGGTATCCTATTTTCCCAACAGGTCTGGCCAGACCCTCATTTAGGCTAAGCCGCTCTTGTTTTTCTTTGTACTACTCCAGATCTTCCAAATCAGGTCTACCCCAAATTAGGTCTGACCAACTTATTGCCCCATCAGGAGGGTACATTCCCAACATGGGAGGACATGGAGCAAACAATGTTGGGAATGGGATGATGTATAATGGCTTTGGAAACATGAGAGGATATGGTGCAAACCATGTTGCCAATGGTGGAATCGGCTATGGACAACCCAACATGGGAGGGCATGGTGCAAACCATGTTGGGTATAGTGGCTTCACGGGTACGGATGGTTCGTATGGAGGATATGGTGCTCCCAATCACTTTCCAAATATGCATAATCCAACATCCGGTCATATGGTGGTTATAACACTCGCAATCAATGCACAAATATTTTTAATGGAGGATTTGTTAGTTCGAATGGCAATATGGGTGGCCAATTTCCGATTCCCGACCCGTATGGAAGTCCTCATGCTTACAGTTTCGATCATGCCCCGATTGGCACCAACAATAGTCCTCCAAAGCCCGATCCGTATGAGTTGTTTGGAGGTCTAAGCTCCATTGTCGCAAGTGGCCCTCCCATCCGCACTGTGGGAGACGTGAACAAACCATTTTCGGAGCCCACTTACAATTTTGATCATGCCCTGATTGACACCAACAATAGTCCGCCAAAGCCCGATTCGTATGAGTTGTTTGGAGGTCCGAGCTCCCTTGTCGCAAGTGGCCCCCCCATTCGCACTATGAGAGATGTTAACAAACCCTTTTTGGGGGTGTTTACTCCTCCCAAGCCAAAGTCTTCTCAACCAATGATTTCTAGTGCTAATGAAGTGAGTGAAGTTTCTTCCTCTAGGGTGTTTGAGTTTGAAAAGAAATTAGCGGATTTGGAGGCTAAAATTGCTAACTTATCTAGCCAGAACATGGATCCTCCATGTGCATCGTGTGGAATGTTTGATCACGGTACCACATCTTGTCCTTCAACTCCTTCGTTCAATATGCCAATGACTCATTCGGAGGACGTGTATGGAAGTTATGGGAATCAAGTGGGAGCCAGTTATGCTAGTTCTTCTTTCGCTCCACCGCTGACTCATAATCCTTACCCTCCTACCAACCACATGCATCCGACTTTTGGTTATGCCAACACATATGCGGGTGTTACTCCTCACGTGGGTCCACTTTTACCGGTGCATTACCCTACTCCACCTTCCGATCCGAATCTCTTGGTCATTGTGCGATGCATGACCCTACTCCACCTTGGGGCCATTTCCCAAGTCAGTTGATGGTTATGAGTACATTATTTTGGGGGTTGATTATGTCTCAAAGTGGGTCGAGGCCATCCCCACAACCAAAAATAAAGCCGAGGTGGTTTTCAAGTTCGTAAGAGAAACATTTGTGCTCGTTTTGGCTTTCCGAGAGTGATAATAAGTGATGGTGGTAGCCATTTTTGCAATAAACTTTTTGAGAGACTCATGAGGGTCTATGGGATCAAACACAAAATAGATACACCATATCACCCCCAAACTTCTGGGCAAGTCGAGACAAGCAACAAACAAATGAAGAGCGTGCTTGAGAAGACGGTTCAACCTAATCGAAAGGATTGGTCGAGAAAGCTAAGTGATGCCTTGTGGGCCCTTCAGACGTCTTATAAGACGGTCTTAGGCACGAGCCCTCATCATTTGGTGTTTGGTAAGTCTTGTCACTTACCCGTTGAGATCGAGCATAAGGCATTTTGGGCAATGAGAGCTGTGAACATGGATTTGAAGGAGGTCGGTCTTTAAAGGATGTTGCAAATGGAGGAGTTGGATGAGCTTTGGAATGCTCAATATAACAATGCTCTTATTTATAAAGAGATGACGAAGCGAATTCATGACGCGAGGTTAATTCCAAAGAAGCTAGAAGTTGGTATGCCCATTTTGCTCTACGATTCTCGCTTGGCCCTCCATCCCGGCAAGTTGAAATCTAAATGGATGGGGCCCTTTACCATTGAAGACGTCAACCCTAGTTGGGCGGTGACCTTCATCGACCCCAAGACTCAAGAGCGATCTCAAGTTAATGGCCACCGAGTCAAGCCCTACCACCCCCCGACGAGGAAGTGATAGCTTTAGTGGATCCTCCCACCTCGACTTCGTCATGATTAAGCAGGGTGTTTGTCAAGCTAGTGACGTAAAACAAGTGCTTCTTGGGAGGCAACCCAAGTTCTTCTCGTTTATTTCTTTTATTTTTTTCTTAAAATGAAAATCCAAAAATATTTGAAAAATTGAAAAAACTAAAAACATATTTTGGAGTTGTCTTTTGGTTCTTTTTGGTCATTATGTTTTTGATTTTGTTTGGTTTCCTTTTATAGGTTTTTTTTTTCCGACTTCAATCTTGGGCGATTTAATAAGAGGGTAGCGTTCGTGGAGCCGGGAAATACTAGCCTTACTTGATGTTCAAAACCCGCCTATTTGCGCTTTTATATGATTGAGTCGATTTTTATGTCCTTTGTGTGTCTATTACTTGTTTAAGCAATTTCCACATGCTTGGAAGTTTGAATAGTTTACTTGTCGGGTTTTTACATGTTTATGGCCTCTTGTGTAAGGAGTTGAGTTTTTTGTGCTTCGTCCAAAACCCGCCTATAGATATATAATCAACATTTTCTCGTGAAAAGACTACAACGCTCTAAAAGCTCTTTGGATTTTGTTCCCAAATTTGGTGCAATCTAATGAGTAGCCTTGTGTGATTTATTGGCTTGTTTGCATTTTTATGGAAATTGCATTGAGGAGGTTTGATTTTGCTCGTACATGATTGAATTCGAAAATGACCTTGAGGCACATATATCACCCTTGTTCTGGCAATATCCATATATTTAAGCTACTTTAAAAATCCCAAATGAGCCCCCTTGAGCCTAAGTCCCGTTTCTTATTAGCCGAGCTCGATTTTAGCTCTTATATCTTCATAAATTCTGAGGTAAGTGTGTATGACTAGTTGACAAGAAATGTGAGGGGAATTTTGGGTTTTGAGTTGCTTATACAAAAAATAAAAAGAAGGGGAGAAGAAGAATAATACTCCAACACAAATCACGAAAAGTGATAAAGCGTGCGTTTAAGCGAAAAGCATAATGTTCAAAAAGGCTAAGTTTAGTAAAAAGAAGCAATTTCAAAAAGCTTCCAAGTGTTGTGAAATAAAGTCGAAAAAGTGTGTGAGTATAGGAAAGATTTTCGAACAAGATTTGGTGAATTGAGAAGGGTGAAGCGATTATAAGCTTTGGGTTTTAGAAATTAGGGTTTTGTGTGTTATTGATCGCGTTTGATCGTGTGTTGGCCACTATATCCAAATATTCCATATCTTACCAAAGAACTAACATTACAACCCAAAATAAAGACCTCTTTCGATTCTTATTTGGTTATGTACTATGAGCAATTTTGAGCGCCTGATTTGTGAAATCTTGACGAGGTGCATGTATTGTCCGATTCGAGTGTAAACACCTCCTATATACTAAACACTTGAGCGAATTGAGCTAACACCCTCAAAATTTCCTTGGAGAGGAAGCCATTGATTTCGCTTGCATCTGAGAAAGAGTAATACGAGCAATGCTTGACGATAGAGAGTCTATGTTGATAATCTAATAATATTAATAAGGATAAGCACAAGAATCCTTCTTTTTACATAATGTTCATTGCATGTACACTTTTGATTCTTTTCGTTGTTCGAGGACGAACAAACCGATAAGTGTTGGGTAGTTGTTTTGCATGTAATTGTGGTGTTTACTTTATACTTGTAGTTAGAGTTTAGCATTTTTTTTAGTAGTCTTTAGTCGTGTTTTATTAGAATTTTAGATTATTTTGTGCTTTCTTGTTTGAGCTTTGCAAATATGTTGTGTTCGAGGATTCATGGGTTTTTGAGTCAAAATTATTATATTGTAGGTGGTTCAAGGCAACGAGGCCAAAAATCCGTGTCGAGATGAGAAAACCGAGCCAAAAAGTAGATTGGATCGACTAAAACGCAGTCGATCAACTGGAAGTCGATCGACTGACCCCGGATCGGCTGAGAGCTACGAAACTGACTGCTCGGCAGTAGCTCACCTCAATTTTGGCGAAGCAGTTGATTGACCGACCCCTAGTCGATAGACTGGTAGTCGATCGACTGCGTACCGAGGATCGACCAAAAGTCCTGAAGTCGACTGCTGGACAGTAGCTCATCTTCTTTTGGCAAAGAAGTCGATCGACTGACCCATAGTCGATCGACTACGAGTCCGGAAATTTTGGCGATTTGATGAGTTTGCCCCTACAAATAACTATATAAACCCCATGTCGTACCCTAGAAAACTATCCAATCAACACCTAACTCTTGCATGTGCTTGGGCTTGTTTTTCCCTTCAATTTCTCGATGCATTTTCTCTCTCTTAGGTATTAGATTTAATTTTTAAGTTATGCCTTGGGTTTGTAAGCTCAAGAAAAATTTAAGTACTCCCTTAGATTGTATTTTGATGCAATTTAATTCAAGCTTGTTACTCTTTTCCTTTAATTCAAGTAAGCTTTCTTTCAATTTTATGCTTTGTTCTTTAATTTCATGCTTCTTCTTCATTTTATGCTTTTTGCCAGAGGTATTAGAATTATAGTTTAATCTTGTGAACTGGCTATGTAATCTAGTTGAGTGACACATATAGATCATAGATCAAGTCCTTGATTGGTTTAATTTCAAGTAATTTCATATGTTTCATGCATGTTCTTCATATTATACTTTTTGCCTTAGCACCTTGATTTCTTGTTAGATCTTGTGAACTGGCTATAGAATCTAGATGAGTGACACTACTAGATCATAGATCGAGTCTTGGATCATTTTTATTTTAAGTATTTCATGTGCTTTAATTTGAATTAAATTTTCATGCATAGTTTTAGCTTAAATCCTAGATCTACTCTTTGTTGCTTATTATTTTACATAAAGTTTTAAACTTTGACGTCAACTTTCATTGCTGTATCCATTGATGCTTTCAATTTGTGCTAATTTTCATTATTTAGGATTTTATGTTCATGCAAGGATGGTTGTAACTTGAGCTTTCATGCATGTACTTGGTGAAACATTGCTTGTTTTTGCTTAATTTTCATTGTTGCTTGCATTCTCATATTCGAGGCATCCGACCAACTTGAAATTTCATTTCCTAGTTTAATTTAGTTAGTTTAATTGCTTATTTTCATTTTCCTTTTATTTCTTCAAGCTACAAACACTTTGATCCTTCAATCGAATCAATTTCCGATAATCAAGCCTGATTTGCACATTTTTGTACATATTTTTCTTACCGTTTTTGTATCACGTTGCGTGTGTTTTGCTTGCTTTTAGGTGTTTTAGGAGTCGAGTTGGCCGTTTTTTGTTATTTCTAGGTTTTCTTAGTTTTTGTACATTTTTTATTAGTTTTCGTAGTTTTTCACTCTTTCGTTTTTCTCTTGGCCGTAGGACGTCCGAGCGGGGCCCACGCTCGTTTGGGATCATTTTCACTCGACTCGGGAATGGGCGGACAAGCAAGGAAGTACAACGGACGAGGCTCGATAAATCGGCAGACGTAAAAAGAACGAGAAATCGAGCCGGGTGCTGCATTTCAGTCGACCGACTGGAAGTTCAGTCGATCGACTGGAACTCCAAAATCGACTGCATTCCAGGGACTTTTGGCCGTTTTGGACGACGCAGTCGATCAACTGCCGACGTGGCCGATCGACTGCAGTCGATCGTATGGATTCCACGGACTTTTGCCGTTTGGGACAGTGCAATCGATCGACTGCCTAAGTGATCGATCGACTGAAAAGCAGATTTTTTTTACTGCTTTTGGACAAATTTGCCCCTTTTTGAAAGATAAAACAGGAGACGTCATTTCATTGAGAAGCAACTTGCAGCAGGCTCTCTAGTTCAGGGATCTTGCTCCCAAACACTTCTAAACACTTTCCTTTTCCATTTTAATTATGTATTAATTCCTAGTAATTAGTAATAGTTTAGTTAAGTGTTAGATCTTCATTAGCTAGTTGTTGAAGCTTTTGTTTAGCATTTCTTTTGTGAAGAAACTTTGAAGTTGCCATTGCCATTGTTGAGATTTGAAGCTTTAGTGGAATCATAAGTTTGGTAATATCTTTCTATTAATCTAGTTTGTTTTCATGTTATTTCTTTTAATCTTGTGTTGATACTTGGATCATAGTTTAGTTGTTATTTTGATTATCAAAACTTCCATTTTCATTTTATAGCCGCCCTACAACCGGCTCCGTACTCTTGGGGAGACGGATTCTCAAAATAGCGCGTCGAGGATTCGTCGATCAAAAATTTGGCGCCGTTGCCGGGGATGGATTAAGGCCAATGGCGTTCTTAATTACTCTTATTGTTATTGTAAATAGTAGTTAGTTAATTGTTTTACATTCGATACGCGTGATCTTTTGTTGTTGTTGTGTATGCAAGGTCGGCGATAGCTCAGACAGGAGTTGATTCCATTCTTTTCGAACCCCGAGAGGTTGCGACGAGAAGCACGAGCCGCAATTAGGCGAGACACGTCCGACGTCCCGTTGCCTCCCTTACTATCACCGGTGATAGAAGACCCAACTATGGCCACTCTGGTCGAAAACCCGACGCCTCCTGCCCCTGCCCACGACAACCAAGGGGTTCCGCAACCCGCCATTATCGACCGGACCCACGCCGGCACCTCAAGCCGTGGCTCTTCAAGACCCACAACCCGTCTATGCGACGACGTTCGACCAAGGGGGAAATGGTTTTGCGAACCAAGACCCCCAAAGTTCGAATTCTGAATTTCACGGGACGCCCTACCGAGGTCCGATCATCGAAGGGCCGCCGTACGCGTATCAACCGCCGTTCCAAGTTCCGAGGCAGTTTCATCAAGGTCCATACTACGCCCCCACGGGCACGAGCCACGATTCCCGCATCCGGCCGGGCCCGTGCCTCAATTTCAAAACCCGATACCTCAAGATTTTCCACGAGCGCCCACCGTATACGAAAACCCGTATGCCGTTCGTGATATCGGAGGTCACCCTTTCGCCACCCCCGACGGGGGTCCTACCAATAGTATCAAGGAGGTGTCGAGGCCGTACATGGGCGACTTCTCCTCTTGTATTCGATTGAGCCCCGAGGCTCTCGAATACGATTTGCGGCCGATAGACCTAAACCGACTACCCACGTTCCACGGCTTACCGCAAGAAGACGCTATGCAATTCCTACGTATCTTTTCCTATACGGTGTCGAGCTTTCCGCGCCAAGGAATTCATATCGACCAAATCAAGATGAGATGTTTCCCGTACACGATGAAGGACAAGGCCGTTGATTGGCTCATGACATTGCCGTCCGACTCCCTTACCAATTGGGATATGGTCA
>BMAC01001194.1:191481-231349 GCA_014905375.1 Phtheirospermum japonicum | reverse complement strand
TTTTTGGGCTCAACCGGTATGGAAAGTGCTGAACGTCCTAGAAGGGGCGGAAACCCTAATTTTGACCCCTTTTCCAAGCCACCTACACCTATAAATACCCCCCACCCCTCACATTCGAAAATACACATTATTCCTAGGGTTTTTAAGGCCTTTTGGGGGTTGACAACCCCAAGAGTGCCATTTTATCCACCCTTCTAGAAGACCCAGAATCAGGAGGTGCTGCCAGCCCAGCTTTCTATACCGGTTGGGCCCAGAGACATCCCTTTTAGAAGGCCCAAAACTGTTATTTCTTCAAATCGCGGCCCGTTTTCGTTGAAACTCTACTCGTTTGCCCATTCTTGACTACGTCCAAACCTAAATACCTCAAAATACCTAAAATAAACATAAAATTAATTAATTATAATTAAAATACGGTAAAATAAGTTGGAAATAAGAAAATGTGAAAATATGTTCAATCTATCCAACTTTCACCGAAAACAATAACAAAAATGAACTAAAATACTAACTAAAATCAAGACAAATTTATGCTAATCAGTAAACTCCGAACTCCTTCAAATCTTTAGCATCTCCCTCAATACCCTGAAAAATATTAAAATCTATATAATGTCATAGGGGAGGGAAATTTTGATCAATTACCTCAACCACCATCTCATTCTCATCCTCGATCATGGGTGGCTCGATATGAGGCTCGATCATCGCATCCTTCTCGATAAATTTGTCCACCACCTTTTCTACATTGGGCATCGCATCTCCTCCATTCTCATTGAGCTCGATTGGGCATGAATCTCCATCGTCGGTGGGCTCTACCACGTCAAGAATCGACAACTATGGTTGAATTAGAAGTTTGTTTTTCTCGTTCACCATTATTTCTAAAGTAACCAACATTTGACCCAAAATCTTCTTTGAATTCTGAATAGTTTGCCGCTGTTCATCAAGACTTAACTTTATAATCTCAAAAGGGTCGTCTTCCTGTTAGTCTTGAAAACTCGTGCCCTTAGCTTCATGACCTTGTTACCCCGCCAAAAATTGATCGTCTAGTTTATATTCTTCATGGCTCGGGTAGTAGGGAATCGAGTCAGGAGAGACATAAGAATCATGGCTCGTACAATCTTGGACGGCAATAACCTCCTGCTGTGGCTCATCATCAAATGTTACCAAACATTCATGCATCATATGTCCTTGGCATCTATAATGATCACATATCACAGTGGGTACGAAGAACATCCTCATGAATTTATCGCCTACTTCATACCATGTACGCAAAGAATCAGGTTCTAGGCTTTCAAACCATTTCATTGCTTCTTCCTTCAGCTTAAAAGTGAAGAGTCGCATCTTCACTTGATCCCTTGTAAGCCCATGAAGAGGAGAACTATCAATGATGAACTCGTATTTTTGAATGAATTTTAGCGCATCTTCATTCCGACGCCCTTGTAAAATCGGGAGGTTCAATTGGTCGTATTTGTCAGGAAAGTAATTCTTCATTGCATCGCTCAATGGAATAGTCGGTCGAAGCTCACGACGCCAATCGAACGGTGGTTCATCGTACGAGTAATACATTTTTTTTAATTTTAAAAACTTTAAATAAATAAAAATATTTAAAAACAATTTTTGTTTTTTTTAAATTCGAAAAATAACAAATTCTAAATTAAAAATAAAATTTACGATTTT
Organism: Phtheirospermum japonicum; assembly: GCA_014905375.1. Lineage (NCBI taxonomy): Eukaryota > Viridiplantae > Streptophyta > Magnoliopsida > Lamiales > Orobanchaceae > Phtheirospermum > Phtheirospermum japonicum. The sequence goes on along the minus strand of BMAC01001194.1, from coordinate 229,681 downwards.
TTATTTTTTTTTATTTTTTTTTTTGAAAAATATTTATTTTTTATTTTTAATTTTGAAAATTAAAATTTTTTTAATTAAAAATAATATTTACGATTTTTTTTATTTATAAAGTTTTTTTAAATTATTTTTTTTAAATTTAAGAAAAATGATTTGATAAATCTTGAGTTTTGTTTGTCGACGTTCCTTGCAAACACAACACTCAACGCACAAGATTAAACGCACCGGTGGAAAATAATAAAGACGAATAAACAAAAAATCACAAATAAACAAAATAGATAAACTAAACAAAATAAGAACGCAAATAAGGATACGAATAGCAAACACAAAATTCACAACCTTTAGTTTTCCCCGGCCACGGCGCCAAAATTTTGATTCGAACTTTTTGTACCTACTTTTATTAAATTTGTCAATTTTAAAAGCTCGCCCGCAAGAATATGGGATCGCGTGTAGGTTGATAAGTTGAACCGAGTTGATCTCTCGAGGAAAACTAGATTCGAAAGTGTTTCTTGTATTTGTCGTTCACGAATAAGAAATAAAATAAAATCCTAATTTAAACACATAAAAACAATAAATTGATCTTAAACGAAGAATAATAAAATTAAAGATTTTTGAAAATATTTGAAAACAAGGGTTCTAGATCTTCGAATCATTTCCACGATCTATTGGGATAATCCCAATTGATGGTTCACGACGATTCTAGGCTCTAGACCCGTTAGATCTAGCCAATCAATCTCATCAAAATCATCATAATAAACCCAACACAATCACCATCATAATCAAGATCCATACAAATCATCATACATGAGGGGGGTTTGTTTGTTTCGATTGAATTATTCTAAATTAACTAGCAAGCAAGAATCGAAAGCATAAGAACTAATTAAACTAAATTAAAACCTAAGTAATTAAAGACTTACTAGTTAAACTATGACGAACAACAGCGTTTCGGTGTCGAGATCTTGAATCTAAGCTATCTAATCTATCTAAGAACTAATCTAAACTAATCTTAAGTTAGAGATTTAAAACTAAGAAATTATGAGAAGTAACTGCGAAATTAAACGGCACTCGTTGGGGTTGTCAACCCCTAAGAGGCCTTAGAAACCCTAGGAATATGATAATGTATGTAAAAAAATGAAATAAATAAGGTATTTATAGTTATTTCATGACTTGGAGACTAAGAAAACCTAAAAACGCGTCAAAAATGCATTTCCACCGTCGAGCGTCGATCAGGCGTCGACCGACGCGGTTCGGATCGACGCTACAGAGAGTTCGGTGGGCAGGTGCGTCGATCAGGGCTACTATAACGGTTCTGGCATCAATTGACATCGGTTTTATCCGTTGACCGACGCAAACTGGTCGACACTACAGAAAGTCTTGTGGGCAGGCAATGTCGTGAGGCTACTATAACGGTTTCAGATGGAAAACCGTTATAGAAAGTCGGCAGTTTCAAATTCTTCAAATCGCGGCCCGTTTTCGCTGAAACTCTACTCGTTTGCCCATTATTGACTAAGTACAAACTCAAAATACCTAAAATAAATATAAAATTAATTAAGTATACTTAAAATATGATAAAATAAGTTGGAGATTCAAAAATACGAAAATAAGCTTAATCTATCCAACTTTCACCGAAAACAATAATAAAAATGAACTAAAATAATAATATAAAATCAAGACAAATTCATGTTAATCATTAGGACATGTTGTTTCTAATTAGGGGTTGGAAGTTGAAAAAGTAAAAATTAACATTATTGAAACCCTTCCTCCCCCTCGAGATGTTAAAGGAATTAGAATTTTTCTTGGTCATGCAGGGTTTTTATAGACATTTTATTAAAGACTTTTCAAAAATTAGCCGTCCACTTTGTAAACTTTTGACTCTAGATACTCCTTTTGTTTTTAATGAAGAATGTATGAATGCGTTCAATGAGCTTAAAGAGAGTCTTACTTCTGCTCCTGTAGTAGTTGCCCCTGATTGGACTCTACCTTTTGAAATTATGTGCGATGCTTCTAACGAAGCAGTGGGATCCATTTTAGGACAACGTGCGGATAAGTTGCTTAGGGTTATTTATTATGCAAGTTATATGTTAAACGATGCCCAACGTAATTACACCACGGCTGAAAAAGAGTTATTAGCAGTTGTATTTTCACTAGATAAATTTAGATCTTATATAGTTGGATCAAAAGTAATAGTACATACGGATCATGCTGCACTGCGACATTTATTCTCTAAACCTCAAAGTAAGCCACGCCTGATTAGATGGATTTTATTACTACAAGAATTTGACGTGGAAATTAAGGATAGACAAGGATGCGAAAACGTCGTAGCTGATCATTTATCTAGGATGATAGTTGAGGAAAATGAAAGTGAAAAATTAATGATTAATGATTTATTCCCTTATGAGAATGCGTATAATCTCAAGCAATTAATTACCCCTTGGTATGCCGATATTGTGAATTATCTTGCCTGCAATATTGTACCTAACCACCTATCCTACCAAGAAAGGAAGAGGTTTTTAAATAAATGTAGAGGTTATTTTTGGGATGATCCCTATGTGTTCAAATACTGTAAAGATGGGCTCAATAGAAGATGCATTTCAAACGATGAAATGGAGAGCATATTAAGATTTTTTTTCATGACCATGGAGGACATTTTGGAGCCCAAAAGACAGCATTCAAGGTACTACAAGATGGATTCTATTGGCCGAGTTTATTTGCTGATGCATACGAATACTGCAAAACAAGCGACAACTTCCAATGAACCGAAAACATAGGAAGGTGGGATGAGATGCCACAAGTGCCTAATCAAGTGGTAGAAATTTTTGACATATGGGGAATAGATTTTATGGGACCCTTTCCTAAAAGTGGAGACTTTGAGTATATCCTAGTAGGCGTTGATTACGTATCCAAGTGGGTGGAAGCGACCCCGCTCGAAGAGCAAACGCAGAGATTGTCCTTAAATTCCTACAAGAAAATATTTTTAGTAGGTTCGGAGTTCCAAAAACAATTTTCAATGATGGAGGGAGCCATATTTGCAACCGAGCCTTTGAAAGGTTGATGACGAAATATGTAGTCCAACACAAGGTAGCTACACCGTACCACCCTCAAACTTCTGGACAAGTTGAAGCAAGTAATCATCAGCTGAAAGCTATTCTCGAGAAAATGGTTAGACCAAATCGGAAGGACTGGGCAGTAAGAGTTGTTGACGCACTATGGGCCTATCGAACGGCCTATAAACACAGTGCTCGGTATGAGTCCTTTCCGACTCGTTTATGGGAAGGCGTGCCACTTGCCTGTTGAAATAGACCACCGAGCAAACTGGGCTATTCGCAAGCTAAATATGAATTATGATGAAGCAGGCAAGTATAGGAAATTGGAATTGACCGAACTTGAAGAAATTAGAAACGAGTCTTACGAGTACGCTTGGAGGCAAAAGAAGATAACAAAATTACGCCACGATCGAAGACTTTTTAATAAACGATTAGAAGTAGGTAAATTAGCTTTGGTCTATAATTCTCGATTGAAACTCTTTCCAGGGAAGCTAAAGTCAAGATGGAGTGGCCCATTTGTGTTCAAAGAAATCAATGAATTTGGAGCGGTCACTCTTTTTGACGAAAAAAAAGATGTAACGTTTCAAATTAACGGACACCGAGTTAAGCTATATCGTGAAGGAGACACAACGAGTCAAGACCGTGAGGTGTTGAAGCTAGTAGATCCACCTCCGGCTGCAAACTGATCACTAAACAGACATCGAGCAAGCGATGTTAAAAGATGCGCTTCTTGGGAGGCAACTCAAGCACTTGTATTATTTTCCTTCTTCTTCAATTTTTATTCTATATTATTTTATTTTTGTTGTGGTACGTTTACGCGATGTTGATGAGCAGAATTAGTTAAAAATTTGCCTAATTTGGGAATCTAAAGGTTACATAGCTGTAATCCATACCGCTAGCTCTTCCCGTTAGTATGCTAAGGCGTAACGACGATGATCAGCCGCTGGACTACCGCTAGATGGGAACATAAAGGTGTAACGGTATAGTTAGCGGTCTTTCAAACCGTTAAGACACCATTGGGGAATAGCAGCAAGCTTAACGGTATTACTAGCGGTAACCATACCGCTACAGTAACCGTTACCAGGACCGACTTTGCAAAAATTTGGAAAGATTTGTGCTGCGATTTTTGGGTATTTTAATCCCAAAAGGTAAGTAAGATTATGGTAATATCTTGCACGAATCTTGGCTGAGTTTTAAGTCTAGATCTATTACCTTAGGAAAAGTTCTAATTTGACTAGGTAAGTTTAATATCTCCTACCTTAATTAAAACTAGGAAAAAATCTAGGACTCCTGTTTTTCAAGAGCCAATAACACCTATTTAAACCACCCCCTGGACACCCTATTTTTCACACATCTTCAAGTTTTTTAGTTCTTAACCTCACCACTCCAAAAATTATCCTTACCAACACCATGAACAAAATTCCACAACCCTTCAACAACAACGAGCGTGGGTGGATTGAACGAAAGGAGCACGGGGAAGCCATGGCTAAAATGCAAGAGGAATTAGAGAAAGATAGAGCCATGAACAGTGGTTTCGATTTAGACGAGGTGTATGCTACTCTCAAGCTCAATGAGTCGGAGGAAAGCTTGAAAAGGGCGGGAGAGGTGAATGCGGGGCTGAGGAACATGATCAATCAACTTAAGGGGGCGAAAAAGGAATTGAAGACGCCAAAGCGTAGCCTTGAACATAGCCTCGAGCAAGGTATGGGAGAACCAAGGAATCATGACGAAGTCATAGAAGAGCTACAAGATCAACTCCTAATCGCTAGAGAGGAGATTGGAAAGCCGACAACACGCAACACGAAGCTCCTTTGGAACGATCCTCCTTTTCAAGCGAAATTGCTCTTTGGAAAAAGCGCCTGGAGGAGAAGGAGGCCGAATTGGCTGACGAAGCAAGAGATAGTCTCGAACTCCTGTGCGAGAATTTCAAAATCCGAGGAGAGAAATTCGCCCTTCAACGCCAACTCAATGAATTGTAAGCCCAAATTCGCAATTTTGAAGAAAGCAATGTTGTAGACGAATGGAATATAAGATATTGGAAGAAAGGTATAGAAGAAGCCAACAATAAGATTAACGAGCTAGAGAACATGCATTACGGATCCCCCTAGACCCTTAGGACGTTTCCACTAGCTAATTATTTATGCAATATTTAGGTTTTAATTCAGTTATTAACGAGTCATAGGATTGTCCACCTATTTTATCTAGTTTACTTATTGCAATCTCAATTTTATATCATTTCCGTTGTCTAAGTATCTCGAGTCAACATTAATAAAAATTTTATTTTAATTACTCTTGCATCCTTTATGTTTAAATATTTTCCTTTTCTTTTATGCTTGGACGTTTTTGATTTTCTTGTGAGATTGTGCAGTTTTCTCCATAGTTAACAGCCACGTAGCGGTATACTTACCGTTAGAATCGTTGTTATCCACCAGCAGGAATTCTAATGGTTACACTTACCGCTACGCCTTACCGCTAACTTATTAAAAGCCCGACCCGAAGTAAGTATAAATTGGAATTTTCTAGGGTTAATCATTACTTTTCCAAACCGCCAGAAACCAGAGCACACCGCTGCTAATTCTGAAGAATTACCGCTACCCAGACGAACCAAAGCAAATACGAGCGATTTTGGTCGAATTAACCAATTCCAAACACACAACGGCGGAGTTTCTGCAATTTCCATCCTCAAACTTGGGTTTTTTCTCAATTAAGGGGTAAGCGTGGTTGAACTTGAACTTTTTGAGAACTGACTATTTGGGATTGCAGGTGGATTAAGCAGTTTGCTTATATTGCTGCACAAATCTCGATTAGAAGAGCCAGTTTTAGATTCTGAAATGCACTAGCAGTAACAGTAACGGTAATAGAGACCGCTAGCGTACCTCTAAACAGTAGCGATAACAGGAATGGGTAGGCTTACCGCTAGGCCTTTACATTAAGTGTTTTGCCGGGTCAGAATTTTCGATTGTTGAGAGCTGTTTTTGAGGTCGCTTTCCAATCACTTTTACAGCAGAACTAATAATGACACCATGGCCTCTTCATCGAACAATATAGGAGGAATGTGCAACGTACGATTGGATCACGATTCAAGGTTTATAACGATGAGGTCGACCTCTATAATTCCTTGGTTGATCGATAAATTGTGAACCCGGTGGTCATCAACGTTGATTATTGGATGAATCCGGTGGCCCAAGGTAATCCGTTCGCTGAGAAGTTTATTGGGTACTGTTTTGCATGTAATTGTTGCATTTTTCCTTGTGTTTTTAATTAAGATTTTATGTTGATTTTAGTAGTTTTTAATCGAGTTTTGTTAGGTTATACGTTTATTTTCTCGTTTTATTGTTTTTCGTGTTTCTTGTTAATTTTATATTTAATTTGGTTAAATGGTCCGGTTAGCTTGAGGTTTGTGGTAAATCATGGTTTTTTATGCTTTAAATTCACATTTTATAGGTGGAGGCATCGAGGCCCGAAAATCGAAGCGAGTCGGCCCGAACCGAGCACTCCCGCGCGCAGCTGCCAAGACCTGCCGGCAGCTGCCAAGCGCTGCCGAGCGGTCCTGCCGAGACCTGCCGGCAGCTGCCGAGAGCTGTCGAGCACTGCCGAGCGGTCCTACCGAGACCTGCCGGCATCTGTCGAGCGTTGCCGAATCGACTGCAGAGCCTGTCGATCGGCTGTCCGAGGGCTGGCTCGACTGCACTTCAGAGAGTGGCCATCCACGCCCGTCCTACCGAGGGCAGTCGATCGACTGCGCGCATGCCTGCCGAGGGCCACCGAGAGCTGCCGAGTGTCGCACGCCATGCCTGCCGAGAGCTACCGACCACGCCCGCAAGCCCCTGCCGACAGCTGCCGACCACGACCGAGCCAGCCCGCCCAGCGCCGAGCCATCTCGGCCCATGTCGAGCCACCTTGCAATTTTGCCGAGCCAATCGAGCCCAACTCGACCCAAATGGTCTATTTTGACCATTTTGGGTCAGATTTGGTCCAATATATGGAAATCCAAGCTCATATGGCATAATTGACCCATTTACCCCTAATTAACTTGTATAAATAGAACCTCTCTTTCATTTTGTAAAACACCTCCTCCCAACCCAAGCTTGGGTTTGGGACTTAATTTCTCTCTCTAGATTTAATTTTCAAGCTTTGCCTTGGGTTTGTAAGCTCAAGAAGGATTCAAGTACTCCCTTGGATTTTTAATTCCTTGCAATTTCAATCAAGCTTTTGGATTCTCTCTTTAATTCTAGTAAGCTTTCTTTTAATTTCATGCTTTGTTCTTCATTTGTTTTATGCTTTTTGCCTTAGGTATTAGAAGTTGTGCTTGATCTTGTGAATTGGCTATGAATCCTAGTTGAGTGACACATCTAGATCATAGATCAAGTCCTTGATTTGTTTAATTTCAAGTAATTTCATATGTTTCATGCATTTTTCTTCATTTCATGCTTTTTGTCTTAGCACTTGAATTCATGATGAAACATATGAATTGGCTATGGAATCTAGATGAGTGACACATTTAGATCATAGATCGGCTCTTGGATCATCTTGATTTTGAGTTTTACACATGCTTTATTTTGAATTAAATTTTTGTGCTTTGTTTCATGCTTAATCTTAGATCTAGTCTTCATTTATTGTTATTTTCTTTAAAGTTTTGAACTTTCTTGTTAATTTCCATTGCTCTTTCTATTCATGCTTTCAATTTTCGTTAATTTGCATTATTTGAGTTTTTATGCATAGTTGTACCTTGTGCATGCATGCTTGTACTTGCTGAAACATTGCATTTTCTTACTTGTTTTCATTATTGCTTTGCATTTACATATTGAGGCATCCGACGAGGCATTCTACCCACTTGAAATTTCAATTCCTAGGATAGTTAGCTATTTTATTTGCTTTATTTTCATTTTCCTTTTTATTTTTAAAGCTCGAAACACTTTGAATTCTACAAACGAATCGAATTTCGATAATACCAAGCCATGAACTCATTGATTTATTTCAACACCACTAAAACTCTTCTAACAGGTACATCAACAACCTCAACTGCATCAAAATGGCTCGGATACACGTCCTGGCCTACGAGCTAATGATGCTCGAGTTTTAAACTTCTTTCGAAATCATGGCCAACAACACGCTGACATGTCGATTTGGGGGCCGAGAGTACAACATTACCCCTGAGATGATCCAGGCCATGTTTGGTTTTGAGAGACGCATGACGCTCCGTGAGCGGGACTATCATTATGATGAGTGGGCGTTCTGGATGGAGATTTCGTATCCGGGTAATGAGGGGAGGAGTCAATACCCCCTCACGATGGTGAAAGACAACGCGTTGTACCCCGCGTATCGGTTTTTGGTCTGATGTGTGATCGGGAAGGAGGAGCCGACATTAATAAATCGGGATGAGCTATATGCATTATGGCGTATGACGAAAGAGAAGCTCGTTAAAATCTGGCCCCTGATCATTAAGTACTTGAAGAGTGTGAAGAAGATCGGTAAGGAGCGATCGGTTCCTCTTTCACACGGGACTTTCATTACTGGCCTTGCCGAGGCGTGCGGGTATGCGCCGAGGGATTGTGACACCACCCATGCCTATCAGGCACTACCGCTTCAGTGGCATATGGTTCGAGTTCCTGGGCGACCGAGAGGTGAGAGACGACCGATAACGCAGTTGTGAGAGTATGTTGAGGAAAGTGAAGAGGATGAGGAGGACGAAGAGAATGATGATGCCGAGGACAATGAGGAGGATGAAGCTCACGACGAGATGCGAGCGACTGATGAAGGAAATGCTGAGCATTTTGGTGGGACCACTTTTGGTTCGACTAAAGAGTCATCTCAGTGGGGTCGGCCTGAGTTCGATGCCTACTTGACTGATTACAGTGAGTTCAAAAACAATGTCTATGACCGACTCTCTAGTGTTGAGTACGATACCCAAGCTGCCCGGAATGATGCCCGTCTCGCCTTTGAGGAAGCACATGAGGCGAACGAAAATGCACGATTGGCGGTCATGGAGGCGAGGAGAGGGCAACGAGAGGCCCAGTCGGCACATAAAGAGGCTCGCCGTGGGAGAGAGGTGAGTGAGGCAACCAGAGACATGGTGGCCGGTTTGACGACCGACTTCACCCATTTCATAGGACATTGGCCCTCTGCTCCACCGCCTGGTGATGGTCCGTGGCAGTGATTTTATGGATGTTTTATTTGCTGTTGAACACTATTTTTATTGTTTGCACTTTTTATTTTTATTTTGCTTTTATGTGTTATTTTTGGTATTTCGGAAGTTTTTGTTTAAGGAAAATTTCAAACGCGAGACTCTTGACGACGGCCAATTGCACAACTTCGATATGAGCGACTCTACCTTTTTCAGGGAAGTTTTCTTTTCCCCTTTCTCATTTATTTATCCTTATGGCAATTCGGAGATTGCCGGATTTTTAGGGAGGGGGAGGGTCAAGTAGGAATTGAAATGTGTTATATGTGCAGAAATTTGAATTTAAATTATTATGGTCTGTAATAATTAGTAATTTCTCATGTTTAACCACTATTTTTGCGCTGAATTATGTTTGTCTGGCTTGCCTATCGAAGTTAGTTAAGTTTTATTTGAGGTTCTTATCTTTTGAGCGTGTATAAGTGCATAAATTTTTCAAAATTATTATTTATATATTGTACTATGGTACTTGGACGCAATTGATTTCGCAAAACCTTAAAAGCAGCATCAATTCAAAGACTTTTTTGTGCAAAAGCTAGTGAGTAGCCTGTGTGTTTATCATCTTTGCATGTACTTGAGTGAGTTCTGTTTTGAGATCTCTTTGAAATCGTTGTGTGTAGTTAGCTTTAAACATGACGTTAAGGCACAGAAAAAAAAACACTTATTCTGGCCATATCCATATATTTTAGCCACTATAAATTCTGAATGAGCCAATCATAGCCAAATAATCAATTTCCTATAGCCATGAGTATTTTTAGTCGTAGGAAGGATCACCATCCTCTAAAAAAAAGAAAAAAAAGAACCCCATAAAAAATAATAAGAGGGTGACTAAAAGAAATAATTAAAAATAAAAAATAAAACCCCATAAACAAAGGAATAAAAGGGGGACAAAAATAAAAATAATAAAAAAGGATGGTGGTTCTAAGTTGAGACATTGCCTTCGTTCTTATAGGCTTGTATTTATTATTTATTTTCTTGTGAAGCCTAATATTTAAAAGGCAATATTTGAGTTGTAATAAGAAGAAGTATATTATAAGCTTCTATATTTTTTAAGTGGTTTGAGTAAAAGTCGGGTTTTAGAGTTACGAGTTGAGAAATAGTCTAAACATAAAGGCTACGTTATGAGTGTTTAGTGAGGTTTTTATTTTGAGCGAGGTAAAGCACATTGCTTCATGATTAGAATAGTTTGGTGAGTTATTGATCATGTTAGATCATGATTTAGCCACGTGACTTATATATTCCATACCCGTCCAAAGAGCCTACATGACAACCCAAAAAGACTTTTTCCGATTCTTTGTTAGTTACACACTTAAATGCGATGGAGAAGTTTTCGATTTTCAGTGATCGTTTATTGTGCTTGTATTTTGATGATACACGTCCCTATAAAAAAATTCTTGAGTACTTGAGCGTACATATATATAAATATATTACCCTTTGTGAGGATGCATGATTTTGTTTATAAAGCGACAATGTAATAATGGTCTAACGTTTGAAGTTGCGTCATTTGTATCTATATTTTTCAAAATTATCTATGTAGCACGACACGAATCTTAGCTTGACTTATTTTCATTCTTGTTATTCTTTGAAACTATCGTTCGTTCGAGGACGAACAAACCAACAAGCGTGGGGTAGTTGATTAGCACATATTTGTCCTTATTTTTATTAGTATTTTAGTTAGTTTTTCTATTTGTTTTTTGTATAAGTTGGGTATTTTGAGCTTAATTTCGTATATTTGTACTTCCAACTTATTTTACTAAGTTATGATCTAGATTGATGCAAATAGGTGATTATTCTATGTTTCTCATCTTATAGCTAAGTAACGGAGAAGCTCAGCGCAAGAGAGATGAAGTTCAAAAGTTAAAAGATAAGAATCGAGCGTTCCGGCAAAGAAGCAGCAGAAATTAGGAGCTAACGGTAACCTTACCGTTACCATTGCTGCTATCTTACCACTGAAGATGGACAGAGAGCTCCCAGGCCTAACTAATGGTAACCTTAACGGTATCTTTTAACCGCTGGTTACACCGTTACGAAGTGACAGAGAGGTTAGCGGTGCACTTAATGATTACTTTCTTACCGCTATAAACACCGCTACGAATGGATAGAGACTGCTTAAGGAGGATTAACGATATTGTTAGCAGTAACTATTACAGCTAGGTCTTACCATTACCGTGCCCAGAAACGCGTTTTACCCTAACTTGTTCTCCAAGACATGGGAAAACTATATAAACCCCTCCTAAATCCGATCCAAATCGACACATATCATTGCCATAACAATATTTTCGGTCCATAACCCCAAAAACAACATGCCATTACATTCCATAACATAGAAGAAGATCAAGATCGAAGATTCAAGTGTCACACGTCGCAAGTTCCGTTCCTTCCTTCGTGATTCAATTTTCGGCCAAGACCAACGCTTTTTCTCCGGAATAGATGGAGTACTTAATTCACTTCTTAGTTCAAATAAGTATTCTAAATCTTTTAATTATTTTTCTTAGTTTAATTCATGATATTAGGTAGTTATTTCAATTACTTGTTCTTGAGTAAATTTATGCTACAAGTTTTCTACTTTGGATATTGGATTCTAAACTTTATTTACGATTTAGTTTACTTAGTTCATGCTTGATTGATTGAGATTTATTATTCCGTTTACGTTTTGTTTAAGAATACACTTATGTTTGTTATTTTTACTGAAGTTCTATGCTTTAGATTTCGCTTTACTAGTAAGATTCATATATGTTATTGCTTTGCTAGATTGATAGCTTGAGTTTAATTCATGCTAATTAGTTCTTATTAGTTGATAGATTTATATTCATGCTATTTAGTTTCTTAGATCTTAAAAATAAACAAAACCCCCAATTCAATTAGTTTTGTGTTAATTTGTGATTAATAAACGTTGAGATTCCTATTGCATGTTTCTTGAGATCGACTTGAGTCAACTTACCACCCTATAAGTGTCCTCGTACTCTTGAGAGCAAGTTTGAATGTTTTAACTTAAAGTATAAATATTTAGGGTACACAAAAGCTTGAATCATTCACCACCATCAGTTAACAACAAGTAGTAATTTGATGGTGTGAACTTATCAGGTGATCCTCGCACTCTTGTAGACCTTTGCAACGGAACTGGTGGTGTTCTCGACTCAGCCTCAACAACCTCCTCGTCATTTTGAATTGCTTTGCTCCCACCTGAGTCTGAAATATCTAACTTTACAACCTGAGTACATGCACTTTCAGCATCTAGTGCACCCATCCTATCCTTGTACAAAACCTGTTCATTAAATATGACATCCCGACTGCGGATTATTTTTCAATTCTGTTCATCCCAGAATCTATAACCGAATTCATCACTGCCATATCCAATAAATGTACATTTAATAGATTTTGCATCCAACTTACTTCTAGCTGCAGCATCTATATGAACATAAGCAACACAACCAAATATTCGTAAATAAGTTAGGTTTACCTCCTTACCACTCCAAGCCTCCTCCGGTATGCCATTCTCCAAAGGAGTTGATGGTCCTCTGTTAACCAGGATTGCAGCTGTGTTAACTGCATCTGCCCAAAACATCTTTGGTAAAGCTGACTTCAACCGCATACATTTGGCGCGCTCATTCAGAGTTCCGTTCATTCGCTCGGCCACTCCGTTCTGCTGAGGGGTTCCTCTCAGGGTCTTTTCCATGCGAATTTCATTTATAGCACAATACTCTTTGAGTTCTCTAAGCTCGTACTGTCCGCCATTATCAGATCTTAAGCACTTTACTTTCAAACCTGTTTCATTTATACAAGGCCCTTCCACTTTCTAAAAGTATCAAATGCATCAGATTTATTTTTCAGAAAGTAAACCCATACCTTTCTTGTAAAATCATCAATGAAAGTGATGTAGTATGACGTACCACCAAGGGATGTTACTGGTGCTAGTCCCCATAAGTCACTGTGTACCAACTCTAACTTCTATTTCTTTAAGGTTCTGCCACCCTTCGAAAAACTCACTCTTTTCTGTTTACTGAAGACACAATCCTCACACAAACTGACATTAATTGTCTCGAGGCCGGGTAGCTTACCCTTCGAAAAACTCACTCTTTTCTGTTTACCGAAGACACAATCCTCACACAAACCGACATTAATTGTCTTGAGGCCGGGTAGCTTACCCTTCGAACACAGTTCTTTCATCCCCTTCTCACTTATGTGGCCAATTAGACAATGCCATAAACCCGCATCATTATTTCTTTCCTACAATAGCAATGCAATCTTTGGTACTAGTTGTCATATACAATGTACTCTCCTTCTTTCCTCGATCCATCACCATGGATCCTTTGGTTATCTTCTAGTTACTACAGCCAAAGGTCACAACATAACCTTCGTCATCCAGCTGCCCTACTAAAAATAGATTTCTCCTCAAACTTGGAATGTGTCTCACATTACACAACTGCAATACAGAACCATTTGAAGTATTGATCCGAACATCTCCCTTTACCACAATTTTCAGAGGCTCATCATCAGCAAGGTAAACCCCCCCAAAATTGCCAGAAGTATATTATTCTATGACCTCAGCACTACTACAGGAATGAAACGATGCACCTAAATCCAAAACCCACGATTCTAATGAACTGCTCACACTCAAAATAAGTGCGTCTGTAATATCTTTTGTTGTTGTGTTAGCTGATATACTGTCCTTCTTCTTCAATGGTGCTTTACACTGTTCTGGTAGTGACCTAACTCGTCACAATTCCAACACTTGATCTCACTCTTATCCTTTCTTGACTTGCTTCTGCCCCTTTGTTTTGATCCACCTCGATTAAGTTTACCCTTTTATTGTGATCGCCCCCTCTTCTCTGTACTCAAATATGACCCTGAAGTTATGCCCGATTCACTTCTACGAATTTACTCACTAATAATAAGATCTCTAACTCCTTTAAACTTCATCTTCTCCTTCCCCACTGAAGCACTAACAGCGGTAATCGTTCTGCTCCAGCTTTCCGGTAAAGAGGACAACAAAATTAGGGCTTATACCTCATCATCAAAATCAATATCAACCAAACTCAATTGGGCTTGTATCATGTTGAACTCATTGAGATGATCGGCGACTGCAGTACTCTCTGATATCTTTAGGTTGAAAAGACGTCGTATTAGATGAACCTTGTTCGCTGCCGATGGCTTCTTGTACATCTCAGATTATGTCTCTAGCATCTCTTTCGTAGTTTTCTCCTTGGTTGTATGGAGAACAACTATCTAACAACTTCATTTCATCCTCTTTCATGGCCTCTGGTTTCATACCCAGGGGCTGATATAGATCTTTACCGTATAGGTAATCCTTGATCTGCATCTTCCAGAACACGTAATCTGTTCCATCAAACTTCTCAATTGGCGATTTTCTGTCACCCATCATATTCCCACCGAACCTCACTCTTGATCCCAGTTGTAAGGATTACAAGTAATATGATGAAAAAAGAGAAGCAATAAAGAACGACACAAGAAGTTGTTTACACAGGCCGCTAAGTCAGGAGTTTGTACTATAATGATTTTTGAGATAGAGTTACAATTACACAACCAGACTATTTATAACAAGAAAATCATAGTTATAATTTTATGCGAACTCCCTAAAATATCCCCACTATGAGGGCTTGGATGTACAGGATTTCCGACTCCACAACTCAACATTATGAGTCCAGAAGTTTGGGGAAGCAGAATACAACGCTCATTTCCTTCTATTTTCTCATATTAAATAAAATTTGGTGTGAGTTTGAGTGTGAAGTTCAAGAATTAAGAGTCTTGTAATATTTCCATTGCGAGTTTGTAATAATTTAGTAATAAGTAAAAATTAGGTTATCTAATCTACATGGGCAAGCCTTTTCCATAAGAAACGAAAAGGTTTTCTCATCCCAAAAGGAGATTACTAATATAATAAATTTTCTTTTAAATCCTTAATAAAAAAGGCATTTCGCTTCAATATGTGTTCATAATATTTTATTAATTTATCTCTATAAATTAAGTATCTCGTACGCTTGGAGTAGAAACGAACCAAAGCTGTACTAATTAGTTGATATGGAGCTGAATAACTTGTAGTTCGACTTCAAAAGAAGTTAGACAGCGAACAGCTGTATGTGAAACGAATTAGGATCAATAATTTTTCGACTGGTGACATCACAACTCATCTGATATGGGGCTAAATTGGTTAAATATTGATATGAAATTAAAAATAAAAATTTGATTTTATGAAAGAATGTTGGGTTTATGTATTATCTGATAATTTTCTAAGTATTCTTTATTATTTATCTCAATATTAAGTTTTCTATACTATGCACCATGATACTTAAATACTCATTACACTGCATAAAGATATAAGGACGATACAGTAAAAAAGTGAATAACTTTAAATTATATAATGGATTAGGGAGTGCAAAAAATGAAGTTTTGAAGAGGGACTAAATCCCAAATTGAAAGTAAATATGAGAATTTTGTAAAAAGAGCAGTGTTCTAAAAGACAGCAAAAGGCGGGGCCTAGGCGCTCCTAGGCGTGAGACACGAGAAAAACGCCTCCCCTAGTGCCTAGGCATGGAAAAAGGCGGTCAACTTGTTTTGTTGACCGCCTAGGCGCGCCTAAGCGTGCCTTGGCGTGAAAAGGTGTATGCCTTTTAGATGAGTAGCATGATTTTTTTTTAATTCAGTCAAATATTAAAAAATTTATAATGATACCATAAAAGGATCAAAAAATTAATATTTCACAAAAATTATTGTAAGAAGCAAGTGCAAGTTCCAAGAAAACTCCGACCTTACTGCCCAACCTGAAAACAGATAAGTAATGCGTTCCACTTATTGAATAGGGTTCTATGGCAAGTCTGTGACCCCAGGATGCCGAAGGCACATGGTGGAGATAATGGGGCCGGTCCATGGATTTTTCTTCCTTTTCTTTTGTCACCTTTCGCTCAAAGGGTTGAAGGGAGGTTAACGCCTGCTTAGTGTTGGAAGGTCAAGCCTAAAGCGATTCGATTAGAAATGTCTTATGAAAACGATTATACTTTTACAGTAAAATGTCATGTTTTTAATGTGAAATTCATACTTTTCAAAAAACATGTGAATAGTTATTTTGAAAAGTATATTTTATACACTAAAAGTATAATCTATGATTTGAAAAGTATGATCATCTTACATGACACCTTGATTAGTACGTTGATTTTGTATAGATGATTAGTATTTTGCTAACTATATTGAAAAATATATACACAAATTTGTTAAACATATATTTTTTCTTACTTATTATAACAATATAATAAATAAAATAATAAAATATTTGAAAACACCTTTTTACGTTTAGGATTCGCCTAGGCACGCGTACTCTTTCAAGTCTTGAGGCTTAGCATTGTCGTTTTTCCACGTCTCACACCTTTTTGAACCTTGAAAAAGAGTTCTTAAATATTAATCCTTTTGGCCTTGTTTGGTCTAAGATTACGACTACTAGGATTGGGATTCTAAATCTCAATCCTCATTTATTATACGACTCAAATTTTTAGCCTACAACTAACAATTTCTTACACCTAACCCAACACTCGTCTCTTTTATATATTTAAAAAACTAAATATTATTATCTATAATATAATGCATTATCATCCACTTTTCAAACATAATTTGATATCAAATACAATATAAAAATACATTATCATCCACTTTCTAGACATGATTTGACATCTACAGTCAAAAGTAAACGATTCTTAATTTTATAATAAACATAGATTTTTACTATTTATATAATTCTAAATACTCAACATTATGAATATAAGAATTCAAAATTCCAACGAAACCTATTCCAAACTACCTTTAAGTTTTTTTATTCCTACTTTCCATTTTGCATAATAAATCAAAAATTACAGGATGGGCATGTTGTTGGGGACTATAATTAGGGCCTTTTGTCAAGTTAAAAAAAAAAAATAAAAAATCTAACTGAAGTGAGATGCACCACCACATAAGAACAGGATATGTGGCCCCAAAACATACACGACTCAAGAATATTCGGGGCCCTTTTACCCCTTCCACAAGTGGATCGATTTTTTATGACCTTTTTTTAAGACAAGTGGATCAATTGGATAAACTACAAAGCCAGCTAGAAGTGTCCTCCCCACCTGGTATAATTTTCAGTGGCCTACAGTGGAATTTAATCTTTTAAAGTGTAAATGTCTTAAATTTGAATTTTTTTACTTTACCTTTACACTTCGTTACGAAAGATTTTGCGTATATCCATCGATTCTCTTTAATTATATACGGAATTACAATTGTTAGATTAATCGCACACATCAAAACATACGCAGGCAACAATGAGTCCAAAAGAGAAAAAAATACACAAATAACAATATTAATAGACATGGCATTTGCTTTTGCAGTCGTTCTTAGAATAATGATCGAGTAGCTACAGTATTTATAAATATTTAGATAACAATATTTAAGTATATGGAACTTTTATAGTATTGTGGAGGCTTTATTTTTCATTTAAACAGAATTATTAAATCAATTTAAGGTTATAAATATTAGGTGATTAACGAACGTACAATATAAGGCTTGGAAGCATGTATGACACGTAGTAATTACTTTTAGCATAATTTTGAGTGTGATTTTTTGCCGGTCCATGTGCATAGAGGGCCTAGAACTTTCTAAAGAACATTATCGACTGACATAATGTGATTAATAATTTATCGTATAAAAATCACAATTTAAAATAAGGGTAAAATAAAAACTTGTATCTCGGTGACTCATTGGTAACATCGTTGCTCTAGCGATTTCCCTCTCAATAAATTCGAAAACTCTGGTTTTGTCTTCTGATGCATTGATAAACAGTTTAGAACTGTATGTAGCATAAAATTTTATTAACCAAAATCACTTTAAATTGCGAGCAATCAAAAGAAACAAAATTGATATATTTATGAGCCTTGCAACATACACTATTAATATGACTATATATGTCAATTTGAACAAAATCACAAAAAAAAAAGTAAAAATAAATAAAGAAAGAAAATCAAGGGATTAATCGCAATAGAAAAACGAAGATTTATATGGCTCAAGTAACCAGCTTATGCATATTCAATTTCTTATTTTTTGGGTTGAATCGCACACATTCAAGGTGAAATTCCATACACACAAAAAAAATTGGGGAGCGATGAGTAATGAACGGGGTTTGGGGTTTATGTTTTTTTTTTACCGTCTTAACACTCTCGATTTAGATTTGTACTATCAAATTATTTGGTTCAGATGACGCTCACGATTGTAAATTTGTACAAACCTTCTCATAACCCGCCATATCGTCGAGCTGCTGATTTCATTTTCGATGCCTTTTTTGTTTCACAAAAATGCAAAAAAATTTTAAATAAATAATCTAGTATGTTTATATCTTGCGAGGAAGAAGAAATGGAATGAGAAAGGCCATTTCAATTTGAAGGGAAAACAAAGGTCACAAATCTCCATATATAAAAACAATTTAGTAGATGTGATTTGATTCATTCATTAATCGAATTTGCAGAAGAAAAGAGAACTGCAAAACACAAATTCTGGTTTCTTAGAAAATAATGAAATGAAAAAGTTATTATTTTATATTTAGACAAAAAAATCCAAAAAAATGTAGTATTTTAATCTAAAACACCAGTTTCTGCCAACTCAGCTTACGAAATTGCCAGATGGCGACACATATCATCCATAACAACTTCTATTTGACATATAGGTTAATGCGTCAACAACATTAACATATAAGGTGAACATATATTATGAGAAAATATCTTTCTAACTTATAATTTACTAAACGTGTCATAATTTTAGTTATTAGGTTCGCTCGAATAAAAAAAATAATTCAATAAAAATATAATTAATTAAATAAAAATATAAATATTTAAATTTTAATAAAATAATAATAATGCCTTAATTAAATAAATGGACCCATTGCGGGAATTGAAGAGAGATCGTCGCTGGGCTACAAAATAATTATAATAATAATAAAGTAAACTAATTATGGTATACAACTCAGTTATTTAAGAACAAAAAAAACTAATAATAATAAAAAACTAAGTTGTACAATTAAGGCAATTCAATATAATTACAAATTATTTTGTTAAAAATTGGTAAACCATATGGGTTATAATATTTGTTAATTTAGGAAAATATTGATTCAAATTATTATTATTCTATATCTTAAAGATAAACTTGCACATATTTTTCCAATTTTAGCACTTACTCGTTCTCCCATATAAATATTATGAGCCGAAGATTATCTAATAATTGAAATCGAACATTTTCATAATTTAAAATTGAATAGAGATATAGCCGTAGAATCTGCTCATGGTTACACTATAGATGTTGCAATAATAAAGTAAACAAATATTTTGAAAAACTAATGTGATGAGAATAAATTCACATCGTAAAATGCTCCGATTTTTTTCCACCTTATTTCACCGCTCAATTTTGCACGATTAATTATTACCAGTAAATTTCTTTACCGAAAAACAATAGTTAAAATAGAAAAACAGTAAACACTAGCAATTATTGGGTGCGACGCAACACAGAGTCACCCATCGGCGCCGCACAAAGCCATTGGCTCCCACTGTATATCTAATTCACCCCATGAAATAGCACAGTAAACAACACACTCGCAGACACAAGTGTGAGCAAAAAGGCAAGTTTTTTTTTTTTTTTTTCTCAATCGAAATCACAAAAACGGCGGCAATCTCGCCGTCGTCACCAAGGAAAGCTTCTCCCAATTTTCAACGGTCCGAGTTAATTTTTCAATTATAGACACATTATTATTCCCCCCATACATCGAAAAACAACGAGGCATATGCATATACACCTCTCTGTCCCCAAGAAAAGCCAAAAAGGCGAAAAAAAGCAAAAAAAATAATTAACTCACTTCACTTCTTTTATGGTTCCTAACTTCCTCCGGCAGCCAAGGATCCGCTTCCAGGATTTTGGCTTTTGAGCAGTATTTGCGGAGCTTATTATATCTTGTCTTCTACTTTTTTCCTTTGTTTTTTAAGAAGAAAAAAAAAATGAAGCAGAAGATTGAGAGTATTCGCTCGGGGAGGCTGTTGAAGTATGCTTTCATCTGTTTATTATTGTTATTGGGGTTCTTTTGCCTGTACAACGGCTCTGTGTTCTCCAGTGGGTTGCCACGTGGAGATGATTCATTCGAGGACGGCGTTGACCCCGTCACCGGTAGATTTTTGATGAAGAAGGATTTTGATGACATTTTCGAGGACGAAGAGCACAATCCCGAAGTCCCCAAAACTGTTCCGGTGAGTAAAAGGGTTGAAGTTAAATAATGGGTGTCAAATCAATTGATTTATTAATTTTTCTTTTTATTCCCTCCTGTAGGTTTGTGATTTGAAGTATTCGGAGTTGATTCCATGTTTGGATAGGAATTTGATATACCAAATGAAGCTGAAGGTTAATTTGAGCTTAATGGAGCACTACGAAAGGCATTGCCCGCCGCCGGAGCGCCGTTACAATTGCCTTATCCCTCCTCCCATTGGCTACAAGGTTTGTTTGTGTTTTTTTTTTCTCTGTATGCGGAGTTTTGATACTCCAATGGATGATGATGATAATATTGGTGCATTTTAAAATTTCCTTTGCTGGATAATTGTGATGTACTTAATTGTCATTCACTTTTGTTAGTTTTGATTCCAATGGTGTTTGCTGTTAGAAGTCCAGATCCCTATAAGATGGCCCACTAGTAGAGACCAAGTTTGGAAGTCAAACATACCCCATACCCATCTCGCGCATGAGAAATCGGATCAGAATTGGATGATCGTCGATGGTGAGAGGATAAAATTTCCGGGCGGAGGGACCCATTTTCACGATGGGGCCGACAAATACATTGCCGCCATAGCAGGGGTGAGCTGTATATACACTTTTCATTTTGGAACATCTGTTTTTGTTAGAGAATTGTGATGATTTTTTTTTCTTTTTTTCCTGAAAGTAGAATAATGAATTTTGAAAGAACGGATATGAGATGTGCATGTAATGATGAAAGTCGTTTTGATATAAAAAAAAGTAAAATTACTGAAATTTATGGGAAATTGTGTGAAAATGTTTAGTGATTTGATAAATTTTTTTGAAAATTGAGTTGAGGTGATTGGTGGGAAAAATCTCCTTAGAAATGAGCAAATAGTGTTAACTTTTGAAAACTTTCAAAAATAATAATAATAGTTAATTTTGGAGGAGAAACTTTTGTTGGGGAAAGAAAATCTCAATTTGAAATGATATCCCGTCACCCTTATTGTCTTGTTTGTGTGAATTATTATTAGGCCTTTGAATTAATTGTAACTTCTCAATTTGTTTTCCCGTCTTGTAGATGCTTAAGTATCCTGGCGAAAGACTTAACAATGGTGGCCATATCCGGAACGTTCTCGACGTCGGCTGTGGGGTTGCGAGCTTCGGAGCGTATCTCCTCCCTCTCGACATCATAGCCATGTCTCTAGCTCCTAACGACGTTCACCAGAATCAAATACAATTCGCGCTCGAGAGGGGCATACCGGCTACTTTAGGTGTCTTGGGCACCAAGAGATTACCCTATCCAAGCAGGTCGTTCGAATTGGCTCACTGTTCGCGTTGCCGGATCGATTGGCTCCAGAGAGACGGCATTCTTCTATTAGAACTGGACAGGTTGCTGAGACCGGGAGGATATTTTGTGTATTCGTCCCCGGAAGCTTACGCGCACGATCCGGAGAATCGAAGAATTTGGAATTCCATGTATGACCTTCTGAGGAGGATGTGCTGGAGAGTTGTTGTGAGGAGAGATCAAACGGTGATCTGGGCTAAGCCGTTGAGTAATAGTTGCTTCAGGAAAAGAGCTCGCGGAGCTCTCCCGCTTTTGTGTGGTTCTGATGACGATCCGGATGCGACGTGGAATGTAGCTATGAAGGCGTGCATTACACCATACTCGCAAAGTATGTATTTTATTATTATCTTTTTGTTAATAGGAAGTTGGAAGCATTTAATTAGTTATGCCTCCAAAATCAGGATAAAGGGTAAAGTTGAAAAACGAGTATTTAATTCTGTTGGTAATATTGAAAGTGACAGATAGAATGAAACTGAGGGAGTATACTGTAACCTTAAGAACGTAGGACATGCATTCAATGGTGATATTTCCTTTTACTCATTTCGACAATTTAAATGCAAATGTTTTTTGGGAGAACAGGAATGCATCGGGCAAAGGGAAGTGGACTAGAACCCTGGCCACGAAGGCTTACAGCTGCTCCTCCACGATTGGCAGAAATTGGTATCAGTGCTGAAGAATTTCTGAAAGATACAGTAAGGCTCTCCAAAGCTGGAATCCACTCATCTCGCAATTTGTTCATGTTTTAAATTTGTTTATTTGGTTTTGTCGCTTGAACTTGTGATGCAGGACGCATGGCGTTACAGAGTGGCTGAGTATTGGAAACAGATGAAATCCGTCGTACAACGGAACTCATTCAGAAATATCATGGACATGAACTCAAACCTTGGAGGATTTGCAGCAGCTCTGAAAGACAAGGATGTTTGGGTGATGAATGTTGCTCCAGCTAACGCATCAGCCAAATTGAAAATTGTGTATGACCGAGGGTTGATTGGATCAGTTCATGATTGGTACGCTTTTTTTTAGCATGTTTGTGTTTTTCAGCATAGTAGTAGTAGTTAAGGTCTCTAATAATTAAACATTATATAACTATTTGCAGGTGCGAATCGTTTTCAACTTACCCTCGAACCTACGACTTGCTTCATGCATGGTCGGTGTTCTCACAGATCGAGGAGAGAGGGTGCAGCTCGGAGGATCTATTAATTGAAATGGACCGGATGCTAAGGCCCGAAGGCTTTGTGATCATAAGGGACAAAGCTTCGGTAATAAATCACGTTCATAAATTCTTGGCCTCTTTGAAGTGGGACAAGTGGTCTTCGGAGGTAGAACCTAGCGCCGATGCTCTCTCCACAAGCGAAGAAGAAAGAGTTTTAATTGCACGAAAAAAAATGTGGGACGAAATTTCGGAGCTGTAAATCTGCCCAACACACATACATATTTCCTGTTTTCGGTCTCGGTGGGAAGCTAAATGCCTTTTCGGTTGTGTCATCAAGTGACGATTTTTGTAATCGATCTTGCAAAAGTGCAAGTTTGTCAAAGGTCTAATGTAGTGTAATGATTTTATAGTGCTATCATTCTGTGTGGACGGTCCATTGACTTCCAACCGGAAGATATGAGATATTTGTATTATTATTAGAATATATATGCTGATGCAGGGTGAATTACGACTTTTCAAGGTCTTTTTTAAGTTAAAATTTTTGGAAGGTAAGTAATCATTGTCTTACGAGAAAAGCAACTTTTTTCCTTGTGTATCGTTGAGTGTTTTTTTTATAAAGAATATGAAGTAGTATCTCATTTTATTACAGAATCATGATACTTGACCTTGACCAATGACCGACCCACCCTCCCCAACTACTCACCCCCCTCGAAGGGATATCAGCTCTATTTTAGACTCGTATTTTATTCCCGTAGTCTTTACACGTCATTTTTCGTGACTTGCCGTTGATAGGACCTGTACTATTATTAGTATTAGTATATTAGTATTACTACTCATTCCTGTGTATTAATGAACGATCAGTTTGGGACCTATCCTTAATATGGGTAGGACGAAAAGGGGGGTCTGGTATTGGGGCCATTATACACGTAAATGTACACCCTGTGTGGTATCAGAGGTTAATTAAAGTATATCCTCGATTTACATCTTTCAAGACTTGAGACATCAAAACAATAAAAATGAAGGCAAATTTGTAACATACCAAGTTTTTATTTATTTATTATTATTATTATTTTTGAAATGATAGGAATTCTCATATATCAACTAAAAAATTAATGTACATTCGAGGATTAAAGATTAAAGAATCCACTACTCTCCTATGAATAACAAGAAAATACCTATGAAGAGCGACGAGGAGAACAAATCAAAAAAATGATAAGTCTAAATAGCAAATAAATGGGACCAAGGCTCAACCCTACAGACTAAGTTGCACGGACACGGGAAACGACATGACTCGGACACGAGGACACGTTTATTTTTAAAAATATAGGACATGACACGGCTCGGACACGTTTATAATATAAATAATTATTAATATATTTATTTTCTATAAATATTAAATTATAATAATTTTTATTTCTAATAAATCATCTAAAATAATTACAAACTCATTCACAATAATTTATAAAACCTAAAATAAAATAAAAATGATATTATTAAAAAATTAAAAAAAAAAATTTTGAAAAAATAATAAAAAAAAAATGAAAAAATGTGTCGGGGCCGTGTCCTGGCCGTGTCCCCTATGCCCCGTCGTGTCCGCGCCGTGTCCCCTGTCAAAAATTCAAAAAAAAAAATAAAAAAAATAGGACACGCGTCCGACACGTGTCGGGCGCGTGTCCGCGTCCCCGGAGTGTCCGAATCGACCCGGGGGTCAAAAACGAAGTGTTCGTGCATCATAGCCTGGCAGATGAAGCGAGAAATTTTAGTGGTGTAGTATATAGGTTCATGTGTCTTGGTATTGTCGGAATTAAAATTGATTGTACGAATTAACGAGGTTTTAGCATTAATGAAACAAAAAAAAACGAATACTACGAAAGGTAAAGCAAGTATTACGAATGCCACATGCGTATGCCATATTGAAATTGCAAGCAACAATCAAAATAAAGAATAAAAAGCAAAGAAACACCTAAGGTACAACTATGCATGCATGATCATGAAATTTAAATAATGCAAATCAACGAAAATCGAAAGCACCAATGGAAAGAGTAATAAAGTTTACGTGAAAGTTAAAATCTTTTTTGAAAAATAACTGGAAACAAATAGTAGATTTAGGAATCAACATAAAACCATGCATGAAAATTAAAACCAAAATAAAGCATATGAAATACTTAAAATAAAAACGATCAAGGACCCGATCTATGATCAAGGTGTGTCACTCACCTAAATTCCACAAACCACTTAAATCTAACAACAAATCTAAGAGTTAAGACAAAATGCATAAATTGAAGAATAAGCTTGAAATTGAATAACAATGAAGAAATTAAGAAAAACTTACTTGAATTAAAAAAGAGAAACACAAACTTGATGAAATTACAATCCAAATTAAATTCAAGTGATGGCTTGAATTCTTATTGAGCTTACAAACCCAAGAAAAAGTTTTAAAATAAAATCTAAAAACTAGAGAGAGAAATTAGATCCATACCCATGCATGAGTTGGGAGAATGAGTGATTTTTATGAGCTAATGTGAGATATTCTATTTATACTAGGTTTAATTGTGGGTAAATGGGTCAAATAAGCCTTAAAAATTTGAATTTCTCGGATTTGACCAAAGTTGACCTGAAATAACCTTGATATGCACTTGGCTTGACGTTGCCATGATTTGGCTTGGCATTGGCATGCCTTGGATCGGCGCTGGGAGGGCTTGGCATGCATCTGGGCGCATGGCGCGCTGGTGTCGGCGGGTTAGCGAGGCGTGGTGGCATGCGTTGGCGCGGAGGCGGGCGGCATCGGCAGGCGTGGGCTGATGCGCGGGCGGGCGTGCAGGCGTTGGCGCAGGCTGGCGCGTGGGGGCGGGCGCTGCGTGCGGGTGGGCCTGGCTTGCGTTAAGGTCCCTGGGCGCAGGTTGGTTCGTCCAAGCACGTCTTGGCGACCATTTCATAATGTTTTGGCATTTGGAGCTAGTTTTTGGCGCCGATTTTGACGCATCCTGAAATGTCTTGGAGTGGCCAGACTCGATTTGGCTCGAGCCAAGGTTAGGCCAATGGCCAATTTCACCTTATTTTTCGCCTTCTTGTTAGAATCTATCAAAAATCACACTCATCCACAAATTAATTGAACCCATTTAACCAAATCACGTATAAAATCAAAAAGAAACTCGAAAAACAATAAAATAAGAAAACAACCTAATAACCTAACGAAACTCGACTCAAAACCACTATAAACGATACTAAAACCTAATTGAAAATACGAGAAAAACACCACAATTACATGCAAAACAACCACCCCACACTCATCGTTTTGTTCGTCCTCGAATAACGAAAAGAATCGAGAATGTACATGCAATGAACGTTATGCAAAAAGAAAAATTCTTAGAATGTACATGCAATGAACGTTATGCAAAAAGAAAAATTCTTCTTCTTATCCTTATTAGAATGATAAAAGTATCAACATAAACTCGTTATCGCCAAACATTACTCTTTCTCAAATGAAAACTAAATCGATGACTTTCTCGCAAATGGAATTCTGAGGGTGTTTGCTCAATTTACTCAAGTGTTTTATTTTATATGAGACGTGTATACGCTCAAATCGGACAATGCATGCACCTTGTCAAGATTTCACAAATCAGAAACTCAAAATCACCCATTGTACATGACTAAATAAGAATCAAAAGAGGTATTTATTTCAGGTTGTAATGTTGGCTCTTTGGTAAGATATAGAATATATGGATATAGTGGCTAACACACGATCAAACGTGATCAATAACACACGAAACCCTAACTTCTAGACCTCGAAGCTTATGATCGCTTCACCCTTCCCAATATTACCAATCTTTCATTAAAAACCCTTTCGTACACATCCAAACACTTTTTCGACTTTTATTTCACAACACTTGAAAGCCTTTTGAATTCGCTTTTTTTTACTAAATTTAACATTTTTAAACATTAGGCTTTTCACTTAAACGCACGCTTTATCACTTTTCGTGATTAGTGTTGGAGTTTTATATATATATATATAAGAGACTCAAAACCCAAAACCCACAATTGATTTTCCACACATTTCTAGTCAACTAACAACATACACTCTCTCTCCATACAATTTATGAAGATATAAGAGCTAAATCGAGCTCGGCTAACAAGAAACGGGGCATAAGCTCAAGGAGGCTCATTTGGGATATTTAAGTAGCTTATATATTTGGATATGGCCGAAAAGGTGATATGTGTGCCTCGAGGTCATTTCCAAATTCAATCATGCACGAGTAAAATCAAGCCACCTCAATGCAGTTTTCATAAAAATACAAGCAAAGCTGAGAATTCACACAAGGCTACTCACTAGTTTGCACCGGGTTTTGGAAGACAAAATCAAAAGAGCTTTTAAAACTTTGCAATCCTTTCACGATTAAATTTTGAATATATATATAGGCGGATTTTGGGACGAAGCACAAAAATTCAACTCCTTACACAAGAGGGCATATACATGTAAAAATCTGACAAGTAAACTATTCAAACTTCTAAGCATGTGGTGATTGCTCAACAATGTAATAAACTCACACAAGATACAAAAATGACTCAACCATATAAATGCTCAATTTATAAGCGTCACTTCGCCAAAACTCGAGTTAAGAAAGATAAATCGTGCCTGGACCCTAACCACCTACCCACCCCATACTTAACCATGTAATACCCTCATTGCATTTTAATGAAAACAAGTAAAAGAAGGGTGAGATAGAAGCTTCCTTAACCTAGCGAGTTTTGAGTCGAGTTCGGTGGGGTCCACTTAAGCATCCAAGCAATCCAAGGAAAAACCGAGCATGGCTTATTTCTCCCGACTCCATGAACGCTACTAACTTATCAAATTGACCAAAGTTCGAATCGGAAAACAAAACACTATAAAAGAAAATCACATAAAATAAAAAACACAAGAAAATATGCGCATGAATCAAAACAAAACAAAGCCAAGGGCTAAAAAGAACCAAAAGACAATGCAAAATTTTTTAATTTTTCAATTTTTCTAATATTTTTGGATTTTTTATATAATAAAAAAGTAAGAAAGAAAGAAATGTAAAAATAAAAGAAATAAACGAAAATAACATGGGTTGCCTTCCAAGAAGTGCTTGTTTTACGTCATTAGCTTGACGAACTCCCTTCTTGATCATGGTGAAGTTGAGATGGGAGGATCCACCAAAGCACTGACCTTCTTGTTGGGTGGAAAGAGAAAACCGTGACAATAAGGCTTGACCCAATGGCCATTGACTGGGAATCGTTCTTGAGTCTTAGGTTCGATTAAGGTCACCGCCCCACTTGCATTGACTTCTTCAACTTGATCCCCCTTTTCCACGAAGATGATAATCTCTTTGCCACCCTCGCTATTATCAATATTGGCAACTTGGTCATCTACTTGGCCACCTTCATACCCATCCCCACTGTTTTAAAAACCGGATCGGACCGGCCGGTTCAACCGGTTAAACCGGGAACCGGCCATTGACCCGGTCCGATCACACCTATAAAACCGTTTTAGCGGTTAAACCGATCAAGAACCGATCAAAACCGGTTAAACCGCTGGAAATCGGCAAAAAACCCAGTTGAACCGGTCAAACCATTTTTTATGTGCAAAATATTGTGTATGATTCAACTAAATTGACATAATTATATTAATGATCCATGGAACCTAATCAAGCGATATGAAAATAAATAATTTATGTTCGGTCAATTTTTTTTATTTTTTTTATCTCTCTTAATAATCTAGACAAATAATTAAAATAATGATCTATGACTTATATATCACATAACAAAGAATTACATTAATATGTTTAATAGAGTATAAATAAATTAAGCATGTTTATATAATAAATTAATTACTTTTTCCAAATACTAATCAAATTAATATTTATATTAATACATTACATAATATTTCATACTATATAATTAAGAATATTATATTTTTATTAATACGGTTGGACCGGCGTTTGAACCGGTCCGACCGGTTGAACCGTGAACCGGTGAGGAAACCGGTTCGTTCACCGATCCGGTTTTTAAAACATTGCCCATCCCCAACTCCAACATTCTCAATATCGTTCACACTCTTATGTCCCCTCTCGAACTCATCGTCTCGGTGCAAATCAACGACCCTTCTCTCACCGACTCAAGCCTCAACTCCCGATCCTTCATTATCATCAACCACGTCTTTATTCACACCTATGCAAGTCATGAGCAATTTTTTCAAAGTCTTGAACTCTTTGTGACTTTCCTTCCGATGATGAGATTGTCGTTCTTGCAAAATTTTCATTGCCTCAAAGTTTCTATCAAGTCGATCAATGACCATAGCTTGGAACTCCCTGTTCACTTCATCTCTACGATCACTCACCGCTTGTAAAACCCGAATTCTTGATAAACACCCGCCTATCCTTCCAAAGGGGTATTGGGGTCCGTGGGCGAATGCTCGACTTGAATATGAGAAGGCCCTTCGATGGGTTCAACTTTCAACCTATCATCAATAATCTCCACCTCCCCCTCTAAAGTTCTATCGTTGCCTTCAACGACACGTAAACACCCTTCTCACACAATCCTTTGGCACATTGAAACACAATTGAATTGTCATTATGAACAAAGGCCTCATTTCCCTCACTACAACCTTCAACACAAATTTCCGGGTCAAACTCCTCCTCTTTACCCTTTTCCTCCATATAAACTTGGTCAACCAACTCTTGAATCATGTCAATATGTAAGCAACCCGCATAAGAGATGCTTGATGGAATAGATGGGAAGTTAGACATAGAAAACGTGACCGATTCACCCACTACGGACAAAGTGAGATTGTTCTTCCCAACGTCTATCAAACATTAAGTTGTAGCCATAAATGGGCGGCCTAGCAAGATAGTGTGTTCGGCACCATCATTCTTCACCATGCCAACATCCAACACCACGAAATCTACCGGAACCACAATCCCTCCAACTTGTACAAGAACATCCTTGACCAATCCTTTGGGTATCTAATTGACCGATCGACCAATTGTAAGCAAATGCGTTTCTCTTGTAAAGGAGAAAGTTTCAATTGTTCGTACATTGAAAACGGCATCAAATCAACACTCGTCTTGGAATCAAGCATGCCATTAGTAATTTTTCCATTCCCAAGTGTGATATCAATACAAAACGAGCTGGGATCCGCCTTCTTAAGAGCTAAGAGGGAAGGGTCACAAACCACACTTGCCTCCTTATATAGATAAACTATCTCATTCATAGCGCTCTCATGCTTTTTGGAGGAAATCTCTTTGAAGAACTTAGAATAAGCGGGCAAATTTCGGATGGCTTCTAATATGTTGGACGATAAATCATGGAGCTTTTGAAATTGTTCATCCTTCGTAGCAAATTTTAGACAGGATGGATAGGGCATGGGGGTCTTAGAAGTTGGTGCTTTGTAGGAATTCGAAGACTTGTGTAGGCCATTGGGAAGTTCCTTTGCCAAAGTGGGACCCACGGGCATAGAATCAGAAGGGGTAAGAACACTTGAGATAGAAACTACCTCCTCCTCAGACGACGGGACAACCTCATTATCAACCACCCCACCACTTCTAAGGACCGTGACCGCATGAGCTTGCGAAGGTTGGCTTGGAAATTTTGCTTTCTCATTAGCTTGTTTTAGCATATTCACCTTACTTGCTAATTGCCCCATTTTAGTGTTTAACCCGTTTGTAGTAGCCTCAAGAGCATTGAACTTAGCATCGAACGAAGCCAACATAACGGAAAATGATTTCATTTATTTCATAATGACCAAGAGATTTGGATCGGAAGGTGGAGTAGGAGCATTCACCAGAATAGGCGGGCGAGATGGACCCACAAGAGGATTAACATTCGCATTTATATTGGCATAACTAAAATTCGTATGCATGCAGTTGCTAGGATGATAGGTAGGATTGTGATTTGGTGGAGGAGCAAAGATGTCCTAGAAAATCCGGGTCCCGCTTGATACCCTTGAACCCCACACACTTCCTCCGATTGAGGCATTGGCATATAGAAAGAGGGATTTGAAGGACAAGATGTGGTATCATGACCAAATATTCCACACGAAGCACACGGAGGATCCGGGCTTGGGCTAGACAACTTAGCAATTTGAGCCTTCATAGCGCCTATTTTATTTTCCAACTTAAGCTCCCCATAGGAAGAAGCTTCACTCACTTCATTAACACTAGAATACATCGCTCGAGAAGATTTTTATTGAGAAATTTCGGCTAAAGTGGTGAAAATATTGTGAACCCCTTGAGGAGGTTGATCTTTCATATTTCCCCCCACCGACGTGTCCACCATATATTGGAAATGTGGGTCCAACGCCTCATAGAAAGTTTAGATTAATAGCTCTTTTGGCATACGATGATGTGGACAACTCGTGTGAAGATCTTTGAAACGAGCCCAAGCTGAGTGAAATAGCTCATTTTTCATTTGTTTAAACGAGATAATCTTGATTCTCAACTCGGCCGTCTTTTCATCGGAATAATGATAATCCAAAAATATCGCCAAAAGCTCGTCCCATGTATTAAATCGGAAGGGATACTCATGAACCATGACAATGCTTTATCTTGAAGAGCATACGAAAAACATCGGAGTTGAAGATGCTCTAAACTCATCATATTCGGACGATGAAAACTCGAGACTTGCCACAAGAATTATCAAAGGAATTGGAGAGGATCCTCTTTAGAAAACCCATAAAATATCGGAAGCCAAGCAAAATTGAGCGATCTTATATCAATAGCCATAACCTCGGGAGGAAGGAATACACAAGATGAAATAGTCGCCCCCACAAAGACTTTGCTAACCTCTCTCATAGCGAAGATGGAAGGGGCATTTTGGGCATTGGGGCTCATACCTCCAAACAAAGCAAACGGATTGGGAGTGCCCTCGTGAACATTATTGTCGTCACCTCCATAACATGGACCTCCACCATTACCATTAAGATTCACAGTCGGAGCATGATTGAAATTATAAGCGTGAGGACCTCCATACGGGCCAGGATCCGGATTTTGGCCACCAACATTCCCATTCGAACTAACAAAGCCTCCATTATACATATTCGGGAATTGATTGGGAGCACCATAACCTCCATATGGACCAGTCATACCCATGAAGCCGATATACCCAACATGGTTTGCACCATGCCCTCCCATGTTGGTTTGACCATTGCCATTACCACCGTTGATAACATGGTTTGCACCATGACCTCCCACGTTGCCAAAACCGATACTATTCATCCCATTCCCAACATGTTTTGCACCATGCCCTCCCATGTTAGGAATGTAACCCCCATTGCCATAAGGATTGAAAATGTGTGTGTTCCCTTGGGGTAGGCCCATGGCGTGTCCATGAGTGGTGAAAACACTCCCTTGATTTCCTAAAGCATGGTGGGGAGGGACCGTGGGATTGTTATTTGAAGGCGCGGGCTTGTCACTTGGTATGGGTGGCTCGACAAGAATGGGCTCGGGATTAATAGAGCTTTGAGGATTATGGATCCGTGGAGATTTCCCGCTAGGAGTAAGAAACGGGCCGATATTGGGAAGATTATATGCCATGTCTTAGGTAGTAGCCAAGGGATGTCTTAAACGCCTTAATCGATCGGGATTCGAAATGTAAGGAGCCAAATCATTTCTAAGAGTTCTACGACCTTGCATACACTCAAGAAAAACGTCAAATACAAAAGAAAGCTAAAACTCAAAGAAACTACAAGCAAATCGAAAACCATAACCAAGCCGAGTCGCAACGACGCCATTTTGAAGTGAGAAGTTTTAGTGGTGTAATATATATGTTCATGTGGCTTGGTATTATCGGAATTCAATTGATTGTACGAATCAACGAGTTTTTAGCATTAATGAAACAATAAGAAAATGGAAATAAATGAATACTACAAAAGGTAAAGCAAGTATTTCGAATGCCTCATGCATATGCCATATTGAAATTGCAAGCAATAATCAAAATAAGCAATAAAAAGCAAACAAACAACAAAGTACAATCATAAAAATCTAAGGTACAACTATGCATGCATGATCATGAAAGATAAATAATGCAAATCAACAAAAATCGAATGCACCAATGGAAAGAGCAATAAAAGTTGACGTGAAATTTAAAATCTTTTTGAAAAATAACTAGAAACAAAGAGTAGATCTAGGAATCAACACATAACCTGCATGAAAATAAAAAACAAAATAAAGCATAGGAAATACTTAAAATAAAAATGATCAAGGACCCGATCTATGATCAAGGTGTGTCACTCATCTAGATTCCATAAACTAAATCTTAAATCTTACAACAAATCTAAGAGTTAAGAGAAAATGCATAAATTGAAAAATAAGCTTAAAATTGAAGAACAAGGAATAAATTAAGAGAAACTTACTTAAATTAAGAAAGAGAAACACAAGCTTGATGAGATTACAATCCAAATTAAGTCCAAGTGATGGCTTGAATTCTTTTTGAGCTTACAAACCCAAGGAAAAGTTTGAAAATAAAATCTAAGAACTATAGAGAGAAATTAGATCCAAACCCTTGCATGAGTTGGGAGAATGGGTGATTTGTTTGATCTAATGAAAGATATCCTATTTATACTAGGTTTAACTGGGGGTAAATGGGTCAAATAAGTCTTAAAAGCTTGGATTTTTTGGGTTTGACCAAAGTTGACCCAAAATAGCCTTGATATGTATTTGGGTCGACGTTGGCATGATTTGGCTCGGCATTGGCAGGCCTTGGCTCGGCGATGGGCGGTGCTGGGAGGGCTTGGTACGCAGCTGTCAGTAGGTGTTGGGAGCATGGCGCGCGCTGGCGCGCTGGCGTCGGCCGGTTGGCATGCGCTGGCGCACGGGTGGGTGGCATCGGTAGGCGTGGGTTGGCGCGCGGGCGTTGGTGCAGGCCGGCGTGCGGGGGTGGGCGCTGTTGGGCGCTACCGGGCGACGTGCGCAGGCGCGCGCGGGCGGGCCTTGGCTTGCGTCAAGGCATACGTCAAGGTCCCCAGCTCGTCCAGGCACGTCTTGGCGACCATTCCAGAATATCTTGGCATTCTGGAGCTAGTTTTTGGCGCGAATTTTGACGCATCCTGGCACGTCTTGGCGTGCCCAAACTCGCTTTGTCTTGAGCCATGGTTAGGCCAAGGGCCAATTTTACCTTTTTTTTCGCTTTCATGTCAGAATCTTGTTAAAATCACACCCATCCACAAATTAATTGAACCCATTTAACCAAACCAAGTATAAAATAAAAAAAAACTCGAAAAACAAGAAAACAACATAATAATCTAACGAAACTCGACTCAAAACCACTATAAACAATACTAAACCCTAATAAAAATACGAGAAAAATACCACAATTACATGCAAAACAGTAGACACCAACCCACAAGGAGAAAAAAAAAGTTACAAAGCATACAACACAAATAAAAAGATTTTATGTTCTTAACTATTAATCGTAGTGGCAAATATTTCTTGGTAAGAGCCTCCACATCACTTCCTCCGGCATTCAAACACATTTTAGTCAAAACCACAATGAATTTGCAAGCATCGGAAGACTAACAACAAGCCTTTTTTTTTTTTCCAAGTTGGCCTGCACCGGAAGGCAATTAGAGAAGCATCTCCAAATAAAATGCTTTATTTTTTTTCCTGGCAATTCATTTTCCAAGTAACCTTACATATCACCTTTCTTTTGGCCGTATAAGAGCTGCTCTCACATGGACTGATAAGCATGTATTTCCTACCAGACAAGAAAAGTAAGCTGACTTGCCAGTGAAGAGGCCTGATTTCTCAAATCCCCACCACAAATTTCCTATAGTATTACCAGGTTGACGACCCTCAATTTCTTTTCTCATTAATGCTTCTTCAAAACATACCTAGCCTTAAGCCAACTTCTCCAGAGACAGGAAGAGTTTCCGGGGAATTTCTCCCTCCATCACATCACCAATAGGAAAATCTGTAGCTTTTAGGATCTTACTAACCACTAGATTGGGGTGGTAAGGATTCTCCATAGCATATTTGCCAAGAGTGCATTATTAAAAACCTGCAAATCGTGGAAACCGAACCCTCCATCCATTTTATGTTTAGTAAGAATGTTCCAGTCCTTCCAGGCATGTTCCAAGCATTCCTAATTCCTAATAACATTAGCAAGATCATGTTAACATGTTATCTTCCTCGGTAGAAATTGTGATACGATATGAGCTGAATGTGGATTGGATTATATAATGTGTAATATTAAGCAATAAAACCTGCTTCATCACACAGGAGACAATTGATTACAAATACATTCTTCCGCCATCTCTTTTTATTCATATAATTTACTTTTTGTTGAGGAATTTATTCTTGGCAATAATTCATATTTTGTTATTTGCCTTTCTTGAGCACAAAATAAGTTAGGAAACTAGATTTATGACAATATTATGTTTTCTAGTTTATGTACAAGACTTTAGTTATTCCTAGATTGTGTTTAGGATTTGTTTTTAGGATTTTACCAAGCTTAGGAATCTAGGTTGTCTATTTAAGACACAAGAACTCCTAATACTTGGGATCACTTTTGACGCACGGATTATTGCGAGAAGATCGACGCAAGACGCAAGGAACGCACAACCCACGACGCACGACGCAAAGACGAAGAACACGAAGAAGTGATATRTACTTGGAGCCAACGTTCGTGATAAACAAGATCTTTGAAGTTGCGTGACCAGCGAAGAAGATCTTGCCATTCCGGCAACAAGTATTTAGTATCAAGTTTCTTGATATTTAGTTTTCATATATTACTTTATATTTTGTATTGAACTTAAAAAGAAAGTAATATAGTTTTCGGGTTTGTACACCCAAGTTCACAAGTACTTTTACTTGTAAACTAAATTTGTTTAATCGTTTTCTCGTATTTTAATTTTCGCTGCATAAATTTAATTTACTCTGGTCGATGTTGTTAACTGATGTCGGTAACATTGATTAACAACATCATGAATCTGAGAATTATTCTTATATCCATAGACTTTCAGATTTTACAATTGGCATCTAGAGCGGGTTACTTAACCTTTTAAGTACTGATCCTTATTTTTTAGGTGCTATGGATGCTCAAGGCAACCCGAGGCGTCCAATCCTTGATGGTGAGAATTATTCTCTCTGGAAACAGAGAATGAGATGGCATTTGAAAAGCATCGACGAGCGTGTTTGGAAAACTGTTCTCATTGGATGGGAAAAACCACGTGTCACAGATGGCGAGGGCGATACCATCCCCAAGAAAGAGGAAGACTGGACTGCTGATGAAGCAACTGCTGCAAATTGGAACTCCAAATGCATCAACACCTTGTGTGGCTATGTAGATGCAAGCTATTACCGCATCATCAAGAATTGCGAATCAGCAACGGATGCATGGGACGCACTACAGAGGGTGTGTGAAGGAACTGCAAGCGTAAAGAAGTCCAGATTAAGAATGCTCATATCCACCTTCGAGGCTATGAGAATGGATGAGAAAGAGTCAATCAAGGACTATTCCGTAAGACTGGCGGAAATAACAGAAGAGTGTAGAGAGCTTGGTGAGCCCATAACTAATTCCCATCTTGTAGGAAAATTGCTGAGATCCATTACGAAGAAATATAGCATGAAGGTGGAGGCCATAGAAGAATCCAAAGATGTTGATAACATCAATTTCAACACCTTAGTTGGAAATCTCAAGCAATATGAGATGGAACACGTTAGCTCTAGCTCGAAAGAGAAGAATGTTGCCTTTTCTTCCGATTCAATTGCAGTCGGTGATGAAGATGACGAAGAGTTCGATTTTAATGGGATTATTAAAAAGATGGAGTCAATTACTCTCGGAGAAGATGAACTGGCCTTTGTGACTCAACGCTTCAACAATTTCTTGAAGAAAAAGAACAATTTTGGAAGCTCAAATCCAAGGAACAGGCAATAGATATCTACTCCAAAGTTTACTGGACGTACTCTTCCTCGATTTTAGTCTACAACTTCAATTCCCAATGTGTCTAGTTCAACAAAACCACTCAACGAGATTCAATGCCACGAATGCAAAGGTTGGGGACATTTCAAGAACGAGTGTCCAAACACTCTTAGAAAGAAAAGCATGGTCGCTACTGATTTCACCGAGGATGTCAACGATTCAGAGTCGACTGATCCATTCCCAGCCTTATTCTCCCATGTTGTGTGGGACGACGATGTTTATGTTGGTTTGCTTGCAGACAACATCGTGTGCCTGAATGCCGAGACCACTGATTATTATGAGGAATACGAGCAGCTGAGTGTTGACCACCAAAAATTGTTTGTCAGTTGAAGTAAACAGGTACTCAAGGCCAAAGAGCTCGAAAAAGAAGTAGAAAAGCTAACAAAATAAAAGGAAGATCAGCTTGACATTATTGTCCGGCTGGAAACGTCTCTCACCAAGAAGGATTCTGAGCTCGAAAAGATAAAGAACGAACTGACCACTGTTCGAGGAACCATTTCAAATCTGAATAAAGGAAAGGCAAAGCTTGATGAAATCTTGGAGATTAGCTTCCCAGAGTCCTCAAAGCATGGAATAGGTTACAAACCGAGTCAACCAACGCAAGTGTCAATTCAAGAACGGAAAACCTCCAAACGCCACAAGAAGAGAAGGAGACAGTTCGTGTGTCATTATTGTGGAGAACCAGGGCACATCAGGCCCTTTTGCTGGAAGATCATTGGAGAGAAAAGACACTTTAAGAGAACCAGTGTGGCTGATAAATCCCATGTTGGTAACCGCCCTACCAACATCAGGTTCAAACAAGTGTGGGTCAAGAAAAACAGCATCAAGTGTAATATGATCTATACCTCCCTGAAGTCTCATGTCCCTGGAGCCTGGTACTTTGATAGTGGATGTTCGAAGCATATGACAGGCTCAGAAGAATTACTTTCTGACATTGTTAGATTTAAAGGTGGAAAAGTGAAGTATGGAGGAGGCGCAAACGACCAAATCATTGGCCAAGGGACTCTACATGTTCCTGGAGTTGTAACACTGGAAAATGTGATGCTAGTAGAAGGACTTACTGAAAATTTGATCAGCATGAGTCAATTGTGCGACGGAGGTTTTAGCGTCAAATTCAACCGTGAAGAATGTGAAGTCTATGAGGAGAATGGACAATGCATTCTCAAAGGCAAAAGAACCTCAGATAATTGCTACCAAATTCAAAGTGATGCTTTTTGCAGACTGTCTCAATTGAGTGATGCGGAGCTGTGGCATCAAAAGCTTGGACATGTCAACTACAAGATGATGGACAGGTTGGTCAAGGAAGA
>BMAC01001194.1:159049-188796 GCA_014905375.1 Phtheirospermum japonicum | reverse complement strand
TCATTAACTTGGGTTAAGGGGTAAGTTTCCATTGACTTCACCTAAAGCAATGTTGGTTTATAATGTTGTTAGTAATAAAAAGCAACATTGGATCAAAACACTGAAATCATAATGTGTTCTGTCTTAACCTTTTAGGTCATGATTTTTAGGCATCCCGTAGGACATTCATACTTTGTGAAGATGCCATCTTGCTGTGCAATTTGTTTCTTGTGTTTTTTGTCTTGCTTGAAATCTCTTAATTTTGTTTTGAAATTGAGCTAACCAAGTGTTTCAGTGGAGTTATAATCGGACGACTGGACGGGAAATAACGAGGTGGATTTGGTAAGTGAAAACTAACATTGCACAAGATAGGTACAACTGTGCTGATGGTTCATTAAAAGCAGATTTGTTTTTTCGGCCTATTTTGTAGATTGAGTTGTGCAATTTTAAAAAAAAAAATATGGAAAGAGATACTGGGGTAGTTGAGTGATCACGTAGCCTTATTCTAGGAGGAGTGGCGCTTTTTACATGGAAACAAAAATCGTGCTTTTAAGCATAAAAATCAGCCGGTGATTTTTTTTGGGAATTTTCCTTTTATTTACATTCTCTCTCCTTGTGTGCAACGGTCACTTTTTTGGGGGATAAAAAGCTGATTTTATTTTTACCGCTTGCTCACTATTCCAAACCCCTTTCGAATTAAAACTCTCAGAATCCTTACTCCTCTCAAATTCTCTCGATTTCTTGGTTCTTGGTTGTGTGTTTTTGTGAAATTTTGCAGGATGTCTAGCTCTCCACCGCCGTCTGTCCCAGAATTGCCTGAAGAGGTTCGCCGCTCCGGTGAACAGGTCCCGCTGTCGTACCCAAAGATTGGTGGCCTTGATATTCGTGAGGAGATTGGTGGTGGTAGTTCTTCAAACCCACCACTATCAACATCACCAGCTCCATCGCCGACGGCTGATTCCCGTGCAGCCGTGCCTGTTCCCTCACCGGTGGACGCCACGCTGGTGGCTCAAGTGTTCCCAAGGCAGCCCGGGAACGAAATCGACGTAGACAATCCTCCAGATTTGGCGTTCGTGGCAGAAACCTTTGGACGCATAGGAAACCCAACTTTAAAGCGGTCTAGACGATTGCGCAACATACCGCCCGGCGTTGTGCCGCCCGCGGTCC
This sequence comes from Phtheirospermum japonicum, assembly GCA_014905375.1. Taxonomy (NCBI): domain Eukaryota; kingdom Viridiplantae; phylum Streptophyta; class Magnoliopsida; order Lamiales; family Orobanchaceae; genus Phtheirospermum; species Phtheirospermum japonicum. The sequence goes on along the minus strand of BMAC01001194.1, from coordinate 187,650 downwards.
CAAAAAGCAAGGCAGGTCCGCGTCGCCACGTGCCTATCGAACACATGACCCTCCAAGAGGATGTTGTTGTGGAGTCTGACCCTGATGATCATGATTTTGTGCCTACTGCTCCGATTGTCGGAGATGTGCAGCCGTCTGCCTCTGCACCCAGTCTGCCGGAGAAGAAGAGGTTTACTCGCCGGAAACAGCTTGTAAGTAAGGCCGAAAGGAGACCTAGCCTGATGAAGGACAGTTTCTCTCCCAGCCGAGCAAAGGTCAAAGTTTCTCCTGGATCAACTGCTACTGAGTACACTTCGCCCCCTTATACTGTACTGGACTTTATCACCGGCAAGGTTACAAGTTCTGCCAAGCCGCTTACCAGTGATCCCCCACCGTCTCCAGTTCGTGCTGCTACGCCTGAATTTGACACAGGTCTTTTTGAGTATTCGCCTGATTCATCATTCGATGTGCCCTTGAAAGATGTTCTTGCTTTCAAAGGGGACAGGAAGAAAAAGAAGGCTGCTGCAAAGGATGATGTTGCTAGTCGTGTTGGTACCCCCTTACCAACATCGAGTCGCTCGCAGTCTGTTTCGTCCTCCCGCACTGCTTCCGTTCCAAGAACCACTCCTGCTCCCTCGCCGCCCTCTTCTAATGCATCGGCTCAATCCAAGTCCTCTTCACGACCAGCTACTCCTATGCCCGAGCTTGAGGACATGGTGCCCTTTTCGGAGATATTCATCACTGCCGAGGCTGCCGAGCTATTCGATGCCTACCAGAGTCGTCATATGATTGCCGAGAAATGAGTTCCGGTTGAACTTTTTGAGAAACACAATCTCATTGCCTATCTCCGACACAAAGGTATGTATTCCACCGTCTCCACGGCCATGCCTTTTGTGCGTGATGTTGTTGTCGAGTTTTTTGCCAATTTGTTACCCTCTATGGTTGATTTGGAGTCAGTCAATTACGAGAAGGTGTTTATGCGTGGCAAAGTTTTTTCATTCACCCTTGAGTTAATTGATGAGTTTTATGGTACTGAGTCTTACCGGGGTGACTCGACGGTGGATGATATGAATGAGGTAGTTAAGTTTCTGTCTGGTGGGATGGTTAATTCTTGGTTTGAGCAGCTTCCGAGTACACATCTTTCATCTCTTCATTCTATTTTGCATAAACTTGCCATTTGTAATTGGGTCCCCTCCAAAAATACAACCTGTGTTACGCGGCTTCAGGCCCAGTTCTTGTTTCGTCTTGGGAGAGGGATCACATTTAGTTTTGGTCAGCATGTTTTTGATATTATCACTAAGTTTGCCACCACGAAGTCTGCGACATCGTTGTGTTTTCCGTCTTTGATTTTCAGTTTGTTAGAGAATCAAGGCTTACAGCTTGGTCCCGAGGATGTGCTCACGGGAGAGGCTGAATGGTTTGCCCTGCGCAATCAGCATGTTAGCGGTGCCCGAGTGATTGATTTAGCCTGGCAGGCGCCTGTTTCGGCCAATGTTGATAGTGATGTTGGTACGAGCAATCCCAACATGATCACCATTTCTGCCCAAGTTCTTCGTGCACATGTGGCTTCTATAGATTTGCAGATGAAACAGCTTAAGGCTCTTCGCACCTCCCTTTTGGAAGCCCTTTCTCTTTCTGGTCAAAAAGGGGGAGAAGACGTTGACGCGAACATAGGGGGAGACAATGTTGATGAAGAAGATGTTGCTGATGTTGCCAAAAATGAGAATGAGGCTGCTGCTAATATTGAAGATGTTGTTGCCGCCGAAGCCTTGGCGAGCCTTGCTCAAGAGAAGAGGAGGAAGCGAATTCGCGCGCGCAACAAGGCTTTGAAGAAAATGATGAAGATGCAGCAAAGGAGGAAGAGGAAGCACAAGGGCGAAGGAACTTCGACATCCCCTCGACGGTCGAAGAGGGTTCGAAGTCAATAAGTCCCTTTATTCTGTTTGTTTTGTGAAGTGTTGGTTATTTTGAACAATATTGGTTTGTAATGTTGGTTTGGTTTTTAACAACATTGGATGTTTTGTTTAGGGGGAGTTTTCTATCTTAGGGGGAGTTAGTATTTTTATTTTCATTTGTGTTTGCGTCTTAGTGTTTTGTCCAGAAAGGCAAAAGGGGGAGATTGTTGAGGAATTTATTCTTGGCAATAATTCCTATTTTGTTATTTGCCTTTCTTGGGCACAAAATAAGTTAGGAAACTAGACTTAGGACAATATTATGTTTCCTAGTTTATGTATAAGATTTTAATTATTTCTAAATTGTGTTTAGGATTTGTTTTTAAGATTTTACCAAGTTTAGGATTCTAGGTTGTCTATTTAAGATACAAGAACTCCTAATACTTGGGATCACTTTTGACGCACGGATTATTGCGAGAAGATCGACGCAAGACGCAAGGAACGCACAACCCACGACGCACGACGCAAAGAAGAAGAACACGAAGAAGTGATATCTACTTGGAGCCAACGTTCGTGATAAACAAGATCTTTGAAGTTGCGTGGACCGACGAAGAAGATCTTGCCATTCCGGCAACAAGTATTTAGTATCAAGTTTCTTGATATTTAGTTTTCATATATTACTTTATATTTTGTATTGAACTTAAAAAGAAAGTAATATAGTTTTCGGGTTTGTACACCCAAGTTCACAAGTACTTTTACTTGTGAACTGAATTTGTTTAATCGTGTTCTCATATTTTAATTTCCGCTACATAAATTTAATTTACTCTGGTCGATATTGTTAACTGATGTCGGTAACATTGATTAACAATATCGTGAATTTGAGAATTATTCTTATATCCATAGACCTTCAAATTTTACACTTTTACATGAGAAATTGACCGAAGAAGATATTACCTACTCCATCTTATTAAAAAAGAATCGACCAAATAACTGTTTGTTGAGGTTGAGATTTGTTCTCCAATCTAAAGTCATGCCTTTGTTTACTTTACAGTGACACTTTTTTTTTCTCTTTAAAAGACCAATCATTATATCACGGAACAAAGTGGTGCACCTCGACGATAGTAAAATTACTGAATAACTAAATATACGTACCTACATCACTATATAAACACATTAATTAAAATTACTAGTCATATTACATTAAATATAAATATACATTCGTAAAATAATAAATAAATGTATAACATATAGATTATAAAATAAATAATTATATAAGCACCAATTTACAAAAAAGACCGCGATAGAAGGTGAGTTTTTGGGCTCGATTGGAAATCAAAAGAATTCTCCCCTCAACTAGCAAAAGAAAAAAAAGAGTAAACAGATAATTGTTTATAACCCAAAAAAATATAACTCTTTTTTTTCCCTCAAAAATGTTTTTTCTCATTTCTCTCTCATTTAGAGATGTTAAATAGAATAAAGTAGCAAAAAACTAGGAACTGATATTTCACTCTATCATTGTGGACTCTAGATATTTTTAATTTATATGTTTTGGTCAAACTTGTCTATATTTTATATATATTCTTATTTTATTATTAAAAAAATAATGCACATGCACAAAATTACTGTTGTTGACTTTATGCACCGGATATAATTTTTTAAATCAAAATTTATTCTTTTAACATTCATCTTACTTACGTGGATAGACATTCTATTTGATTGACATGTGTTAAAAATTATTTAGTCTCAAAAGACTACTATTAATTTTCTACCGGATAAAAACCTTATTTTGTTTTCTATCTCTCATCTCTCCGCTATCATTAACTCTCACCACACAAAAATTTTTGTGGGTCCATTTGAATTTTTTTACTAAATAGTTTAAATGCAATCACTTACTCAAAACACACAAATTATATCAAATCACTATCTCAAAAAAAAAAAAAAAAAAAAAAAAAAAAAAAAAAAAATCCGATTGTACATTTTTCAAGGAGTTACGGGCCGATCGGTTCCAGCAAGCGTAATTTAAAGCCCATTACTGCAGCCCACTAGTCGAACGTTACTCTCTACAGTCTTTACGAGTGCGAATCTCCCGCTATACCCTCTTTTAACCGCAGCAGATGAGTCACACCACACCACCACACCACAGCACAGAAAATCAAAATTAATTTCCATGCCCTTTCTCGACGAGTTGTCGTAGATTATCATTTGATAGCCCTCGATTCGCACTTCTCAGCATTTTGAACAAATAATGCAATGGTTTCTGCTTATAAAAATACCGCCAATCATCTGAATTTTGCGCCATCGCGTGTTCGGGATAATTTGCCTTTTTTTTTTTTTTGTTCACCGAGATTTGAAATTGAAAGTTTCCGATTATGGATTCGAAATGGTTGCTGCTCTGAGAAACAGTGTCGAAAAATCAGTTTTCTCCTCGATCAAATGGTGGCTCAGAGCCAACTCCGCTCAAGTTTCCCTTTATAATTGGTGAGTTCTGATTAACGCCATCAATTAATGTTCCGATGTGCGTTTAATTTACGTGTAGTTTAATGTTATCCGTAATATTGGGGATTTGGTTAAATTCAAAGGTGTTGCCGGTGGAACTGCATCAGGCAAAACAACTGTTTGCAACTTGATTATCTCGCAGCTCCATGATCAACGTGTTGTACTCGTCAATCAAGTAAGTTTTTTTTTTTTTTTTTTTTTTTTTTTTTGTGTGTGTGTGTGTGTGTGTGTGTCCCCAGAATGCTTGTGTTGGTATTTTTGTGAGTGAAACTTGTTGAAATTATTGTGGCAATTGCTGTTGATGGAAGAGCAAATTGCAACTTGAATGGATCTAAATGTGAGAAAATATAAGTTTAGTACCTAATAGACTATAGAGCTAATTTGTGTTATTTACACTTCCTTAAAGTTTGCTTTTACACACACACAGCATACACAATCTTGCATTCTCAAGAATGTCGTATAATGTTGTGTTCTCGGCCATTTAGTCCGGTTGATTGTAATACAATTTCATGGTTTCGAAAATTTGTCATCGTTCTTTTTGTTTATTATTACATTAGGGATCTAATCTATTGATGTGCAGATATAAAACAATCACAAAATGGTAAAAGAATGAAATTTCCCCAACAAACCTCCAATGTTCTTCAACTTCATCTATTTCATTTACACTCAAAATAATACCATTGTGTTTATACATTGACAAATGACCATTACACGGTGTGTGATTCTTAGGATGCATTTTATCGTTCCCTGAGTACGGAGCAGTTACAGAGAGTCGGTGAGTACAACTTTGACCATCCAGGTAATCAGCATGTTTTGTTATTCTCACATGTAATGTAATGTAATGCTATATATATATATACATTTATATATGATCTCTGCATTTCATCGACATGTAATGCTCTTCAGATGCCTTTGATACGGAGCTTATGCTTTCGTGCATGGAAAAACTAAGACGCGGACGAACAGTTACCATACCCAACTATGATTTCAAGACTCACAAAAGCATTGAACCAGCTCGTATGGTACTTTATTATTGCTTTTCATGTCTATAACCTTCATTAAATTAATATTTACCAAGAAAATACTCATGTTGAAAAGTACATTCGTATAGTTTCTCCGTGTTTACGGCCTTGGTAAATATCTTACCAATGATTATATAAAGCTCAAGTACGACAACAACTTCATTTCTCACTATCAGAATTGTTGGGATTTTGTAGGTCAACCCCTCTGATGTTATAATTTTGGAAGGGATTCTCGTTCTTCATGATTCTCGTGTACGTGACGTTATGAACATGAAGATCTTTGTTGATACAGGTTCCCTGCTTTATTTAATCTTTTTTTCACTATTATCCACACACACAAAAAAAAATAAAAAAATAAATAAATAATCATGGGTAGTGTGTTCGGGTTTTATAGCTGTTGTCAACCAATTAGTTCCTCTACTTAAGGTGAAACAATTATTTTTTTCTGGATGTTGAATTTGGAGACGCTAAATTTCCATTTCTTTAAAACCTTCATTGGGATTTGACTGGTGCAGACTCGGATGTACGCCTTTCAAGAAGAATACAACGTGATACTGTAGAGAGAGGCAGAAATGTCGAAAATGTCCTTGACCAGGTTTTGTTTATACTGCTTTATAAATTGCTTTGGTACCTCTCTCACTGGGAGATTATCATTATCATTTGGCAGTGCTGATAATTACAGTATCTTCTTTGCAGTATGCTAAGTTTGTTAAGCCAAGTTTTGAGGAATTTATACTTCCATCAAAAAAACATGCTGATGTCATAATTCCTCGAGGAGGTGATAATGATGTTGCACTTGACTTGATAGTGCAGCATATCCGTACGAAACTTGGCCAACACGAACTCTGCAAAATATATCCCAATGTTTTTGTTATACAATCAACATTCCAGGTACCATCACTTCTCTATCTCTTTTTTTTTTTTAATATATATTCTGTGATTGGATTCAATGATTTAAATAGAAAAAGGTTGACTCGATCTGAAATCTTTTGTTTAGATACGGGGAATGCACACGCTTGTAAGGGACGCAAAAACAACTAAGCATGATTTTGTTTTCTACGCAGATCGGCTCATTCGCTTGGTATATATCAACTAAAATTTATGTTCGAGATTTATTTTTATTTGTTCACTTTTTATTACTGTGTTGTTTTCAATCATTCTAGGTTGTTGAACATGGTCTCGGGCACCTTCCTTTCACTGAAAAACAGATCATTACTCCTACAGGTGGTGATTATTATTATTATTATTATTATTATTATTATTATTATTATTATTATTATTAACTTTATTGGTTTACTTGCTATGTTTCCCAAGCAAAGACAGCAACTTGTAGCTTATTTCTAGAATTTACTCCAAATTAACACACCAATAGACTGACAATATATATTATCGTTGTTAAAAAAATTAAAATTAAAATTCAGTGTTGCTAGTATAACTTCACTTGACTCTTCACTTTATGCAGGATGCGTTTATTGTGGAGTCGTTTTCTGCAAAAGATTGTGTGGTGTCTCAATCATTAGAAGGTAATCATCTCCATTTGCTGAGGAAAATATAGACAAATTGAAACCTATAATTAAGATATCCATATTTATTTTATTTTAGTGATTAAAATACATGGAAAAGCATAATAATGTTAAATATTCTGAGTATTTGGAGAATTATGAGTAGTTTTTTTTGGGCTTACACTGTCTCCAATTTTTCTGGCACGCCAGTGGGGAAAGTATGGAGAATGCGTTGAGGGCGTGTTGTAAAGGTATCAAAATTGGCAAAATTTTAATCCACGGAGAGGGCAATAATGGCCGTCAGGTTTGTGCAGCCAACATATATCTTGTCTTGTTTGCATTTGCAACCACATATATACACATTTCTCTCACTGCTGCTGAAAAAAAAAAAACAAAAAAAAAACATTGCTGTAGTTGATCTATGAAAAGCTACCATCAGATATTGCAAGTCGCCATGTGTTATTGCTCGACCCAGTTCTCGCCTCAGGTACTTTATTAAATAACCAAAGCCGAAACACGTATATTATAATTTTACTTTTTTTATTATAAAAACACGTATTGTAATTCTTGTCTATACTGAAGCCCTTATAAAATGATCAGGAAATTCTGCAGTCAAAGCAATTTCTGTGCTGGTCAACAAGGGTGTTCCTGAGTCCAACATAATTTTCCTGAACCTCATCGCAGTGCGTTGACTGAATTACACACATTTCTAGATGTTGTTTAAATGCCGAAAGATGAGTTTCTAGAATATTAACCCGTGATTTTGATTAAATAATGCAGGCTCCAGAAGGAGTACATACAGTGTGTAAGAAGTTTCCGAAGCTCAAGATTGTAACATCAGAGATAGATATGAAGCTGAACAAAGATACGCATGTGATTCCAGGCATGGGCGAGTTTGGTGATCGCTACTTTGGAACGGGCACTTCTAAGCATCCGTAGTAGTTTTGGTGGAGTTAATTTCATTTACACACATTTTGGCGTTTTGTGCGTTCAACAACAAAATTTTGATCATGGTAGATAGATCAATTTGCGAATGTACCATTCTGAATCCAATCCTCTGCCTTATACAGAGTGAAACGACAACGAAAGTAAACTGCAGTGCATAGCAATTTTGGTGGAGTTGGTTTCATTTATATACTCCTTCCGTTTTTTAATAAGTGTCGTTTTAGAGTTTTTGTTTAAAATAAAGAACATAATATTTGACCAACATATTCTCAATCAATTAATAATATTCTCATTTAATTACTTCTATTCTTTCCCTTTAGTTATTCTATTACCATAAACTTGTTTATATTTCTTAAAATAAGCGGGGATAAAATTGGAATAAAGTGGTAAAAAATTGTAAAACGACACTTAATTTGTAACAAAATTGAGTTTCTAAAACGACACTTATTTTAAAACGGAGGAAGTATGTCTTAGTTTTTTTTTTTTTTTTTTTTTACTATTTCTGAATCCAACTCTACCTTAAGCAGTCAAACCCAACAGCTCTCACTAACATAAATTGAAAGTTTGTTGGAAGCATCTACCCAAAGGTATTACTCATTGACAAGTGAAATTACTTGAGAAAGATAAACTATAGTAGAATTCTTCAAAATTAAAATACATCCAGCAAACAAAATAAATTGTTTTCTTAAAAAACAAAACAAAAAAGAAATGACAAATACAATGACAAAAAGATCCTTTTCCGCTCTTTTCTTTCGGCGATTTAAGTACCTTTATCCTGCAATATAAAGGCTGAGATGTATATCGTAAACACCTACGAACTAGGTTTGGGGGCTCAATTGCTAAAACTTATTATGCAGCCTCAGTCTTCTTTTTCTTCTTCCTTGTGGCAAAGCTACTAGGTCCAATTTCTAGCGACATTCGCTTTGTCCTGCTTGTTGAGAAAAAAACAAGAAAATGTATAGATGCCTTAGAAAAAAAAGCTACTACAGTTAGAAAAGCTAGCTAAAGGAGTTAAAACAAAAGTAAACATACCCTTTGGATATCTCGGCAGTTTCATGAATAGCCTTTTCAGTTCCCATATCTGGTACAAGAAAAATGGCATCACAAAGCTAAAAGTCAAATACTCCATATTTTATAGTTGGCCTAAGAATCACGTATATGCGACAAACATTACATTCTCAACTTAGAACTATACTACGATTTGATACGAAGATGAACAAATTCATTACATGTTTACATAAAATAAAATTACTTTGTTGGTAGAGATCGAGCCAAATATCAAGAATCTCCAGTAGTGGCATTGGTAAAAGCATATTACATTGCCTACGCTTCATATTCTTCAGCATAACCCATCATTTCAAATACACTCAAATTTCAAAATGCTTTTGACATAGAAACATACCTTCTTCTTCACTAGCATCATCATCAGTCTCTGGGCCCGACTCTAAATCAGAACCCCACCGATCACCGCCATCATCGTGATCCCAACGGTGACCATCAGGAGGCATCCAAAAGTCTTCTTCTTCTTCTTCAGAATCACTATTCTTGCCCGTAGAGTCCCTAACTTCATTGATAATTTCATCAACATGCTCCTCCTCAATTTTCTTCTTTTTCTTCTTCTGTTTCTCTTTTTTGTCGTCTTGCTTCTCCATTCCCCCATTTGGTGTTTCTTTTTCGGCTTCCTTTTTATCTGTTAACATCATCATTTACACATGAACTCAAACACAACCAATTATTTGCAATTCACAAGGTTTTGAGGATATTAAATCAGTTAAAAACCTAGCATGTTGAGAAAGCGCTTCCCATTTATATGCTTCCATATATGCTCCTCCGTTTTATTAATCGTAACTCCGGTTAATCTGCATTTTAACTTCGAACTGCAATACAACAACCAAAAACAAGCAAAAAAAAAAAATCAAGACTTTCACCCCCAATTTTCGATTCAACCACAATCCAGCAAATCCTATCATTATTTTGGACCTGAAATTCGATAGCACATTCTCATAATTAACATTTGCCTGTGAAAGCTTCTATTTTTCACCCCTTTCCACTTTCCTCGGCTAAACCATTGCTTTATAAGAATTCAGAAATGCCGCAATATATAAATAAATAAATAAAAGTTACCGAGAAACAGGGTCCTGTTTGAACATGTTGAGAGGAGGCTTATTGAGAGCCAGGGCGGAGTCGATGAGACCCAGACGACAGTGCTTTGAGTCGGCGTAGGAGTCTCTGGCGTGGGCCGGCAGCTCGTGGCCGGTCTCGACGCATTTGAAACGACCATTCTCTAGCTGCTCGAATGTCGGTGCGCCGAGCAAATTGTGTCCTTCCTTCATCTCGCTGGGATTAGGGTTTTCTGCATCTTTCTTCTTCCCCATTGCACACTCTATGGTAAGTTGAATAGTATAAGTCTGCAATTTTAAGAAGTCGCAAGGAGAAAAGCGACTATATAAGTTTTGAAGATTTAAACTTGGCTACATGCCTATTGGGTCGAACCGAATCGCCCGTATTGTAGTGACCATGGACTTGAACGATTTTTTGGCCCATGTCCATTCACTAACGAACGTGAACCCAAAATCATGGAATGTTATTTTGGGCCAGCACTCGAGTAGGCCTGAGAATTGAAGAGCCGTAAAATTATTATCATTGTCATGCTAAATGTACACCGTTTTTCTGCTAAAATACTAATTACTTTTTGCTCGGTTAAAACCTATTTCTGAAAATATCGAAAAGTCCTAAAATTGTGTTCATATGTTCAATTTTTGTATTAATTTGTTACTAGGAGAGATTAATTCTTTGACCGACTAAAATTAAGTGTGCTTGGACTGTAGTAGAGGTGAGATAGATGATTTCATGGGAAGTCTCTCAAGTTGCGCATGAATGATAACAGAGCGTGCTATAATAGATTCATGATCATACAATGAGGCTAGAGGGCGATTTTGGGGCATTACAATATGGTATTAATTAAAATATGGTATTAGAGCCTAATACGGTTCTGAACGACGTTGCAAAATATTTTGATTAAAATTCAAATTCGCCATATGCAGTTGGCTCCAACATGTACATTTAAATTACATGTTTCAAATGTTTCAAATATATTATAATTGATGCATGCATACCATAGATCTTGAAGAGAGATATTATGTTAGACTTTTACCTTCACATAATATAAATTACACGTATAGATGGCCGCTACTGGCAGAGCACCTAAAAAATCTTTCCTAGGTCTGCTTGCAATGAAGAAGATTTGAGAAGTATTATTTAGAGGCTACCTAAGGCTTAATAATCATAGCATGGGTAAACACTTGACCGAGATGAGATTTCAAAGGGTACGTGCAAATCAGAATGGAGTGAGTGATTACGTGGAGGCGATAAAGTTGATAGAGACACTACCCAAGCAGTGAAAAGCTCGCGCAAGAACCCTCTTTCTTCAAGAGGTTGAGTTCACCTCTAAAGAAGATGCACCAACCATTAGTTACACACACTTCGCATCTACACTTTTTCGCACATGGATGGAAGATATAGCAGAGTCGGACGAAGAAGACTCGGAAGAAGACCTTCAACCGAAGGAAGGCCAGCAGCTAGAAGAAGAATATGGTGAAGTCCCTTTTGAAAGGACGACAATAATTCGGGACCTCTTTAGAATTGTCATTTCAAATTCTTGTTATTTCCAAATTCTTATTATTTTATTTAAACAATTTAAGTTTTATCAGTACATTGTTACCTATTGAAGGTTTCTTATTATAATAATAGAGATCCTATTATTATTATTATTGTTATTATTATTATTATTCATAATTACACGAATTTCGATTATGACGACAAAACAAGAGCTTATGCTAAGACAATGTTTATGTATATGTACATCATTAATCTCGCATTATATTTTCGGTATTCTAAATCAAGGTAACTTTTGCCATCAGGAAAATGGTTCCAAGGTGAAAACACACGGGGCATGTAACACCTCACTTTTTAATAAATATAAACTTTGATTTTTTTTTTTCACAAAAAAAGTTTCCAAAAAGGACATGAGTTTTCAATAAATCACAATAATCAAATAACTTGAACAAAAGCGTGAATAAAATTTAAACATTTATTTTAAAAGAGGAGATTCACTTGATGAATTAAAATAATGGTAACTTGACTGTTCATGGACGCTTAATGGAAAAACAAGTCTCAAACTTTATTTTAAATTTGACAGAAATAAAGATACCAATCCATAGATATGAAAATAAAATAAATCAAAAATAAAACATCGTCGCATCCACCGCTTCGTACCACATCTAAACTCCTCAACCTTAAAAGTTTGATAAACATGGTTTCGAGTTTTAAACTTGGTAATGTAAAATCTAAACTTGACACTTCTCTTCAATCTTTGAAGAAGACGAGTACCGATAAGGCTAGTACTCGATTTAAAACTCCAATTTCTGTTAAATCAAAAGAATCTTGTGAAATACCAAGTAAAAACTTGCTACTAAAAATTTGAAACGACGCACACGTAAATATATATGTCATCATTGCTTTATGCCTGGATATATTACACCTTACTTTCGTAAACTTAAAGTTGAAACTGCTAATAAAAGGTCTGCTGGTCCAGTGTTTGTCCCGGTGTTGGTCAGTCCCAGTAACAATGACACCAACACCTCTCGTAAGTTCAAATCTGTTTGGGTTCACAAATCTAATGTGAAGTGTAATTTTGTTTATACTTCTTTTAAGTATATGATTGTAGGGTCCTGGTATTTTGATAGCAGTTGCTCTCGTCATATGAAGGGGACTCGTGAGTATTTGACGGACTTTGAGACATACAATGGAGGAAAATTGATATACGGAGATGGAGACCATGGGCAAATCATCGGTAAAGGACGTTAAATGTTGAAGGCCTTCCGAAGCTTCACAATGTGCTTCTTGTTGATGGACTAATTTGATTAGCATAAGTCAACTTTGTGATAGTAATATGAATGTGGAATTTGATAAACAAACTGCAAAGTTCTTGATGATTCAAATGTTTATTTTCTTACAGGTACAAGGATAGCGGACAATTACTATCTTGTGTGTAAGGATGGTGTTGCACTTGTTAAACGTACTAGTACTTAACCCGTGCACGTACAAACTGTGATGATTTTGTGTTAGTACAATCAATGTGAGAATAATAATATTGAATTATTAACAGAACATAACAATCAATATATATATGTATGCGTGTGTATATATACATATATGTGTGTGTGTATTCAAACAGATCAAAGGTAAATCATTACATAGTCGATAAAGCGGGTTAGCTCAGTGATCAGATTGTCCAATACATAGGGCTTATGTTCTCGATTTTAGTGACCGGGGAACATCTTTGAAAGTGTTTTTTATTTCTTTCTAAATGGATTAAGTTATGGGTGTTTAACCCGTGCGTTGCATTTGCTCTCTATGTTGAACTCTGTGTTATAAGTGATAATATTTGTATAATTTAATGTTATAATGATTGACTAAAATATATTGTTTCTCAAATTATATCGACCAAATGTTATAAAGTCAGTAACAAACTTGCAACTAACTAACAAAAATGTTTTAAGTATTTACTAACAATTTTATATTTTGATGATAAATATTTACCTAAAATTTTCAATTTTTATAGTTTTTACTAACAACTTTTATAGGTAAATTTATTTTCTTGTAGTCGAATTTTGAACTAATCGAAGTTAAAATCACCACACATCTGAATTCTAAATCTATAAATTTGAGTATTTTTAAATAAGTCTCATTTATCTATATTAAATATATTTTTGTGAAGCAATATAATTTATTTATTCATATTTCTTAAATAATATTTATAATATTTATTCTTGTCATCTAGAATGACATTATATCATATTATTCAGTTCAAATCGTGCACCTGTCTCGATTTTTCATACTTCATAATTTTCAAATATTTGATTATACTCGTTCATCAAGATTATGTAAGTAGAAGAGTTATTGCATTCATATCCATGTAATGCCTAAACCCTTCCAGTTACAAACTTATTAAAATATACTCCATTCGTTTATTTTTAATTGTCATTTTTTTAATTTATGTCAAAAAATAAGAAATGTAAAATATTGACTAATACACRTGAATGAATTAACGACATTCCTAGTTAATCTCTCACCCTCTTTCCTCACAATCATCTTACTATCATATACTATCATAAGTTAGTATTAATTTCCTAAATTAATTAGAGAACAATTTGGAAGAAAGTATTAAAAAGTTCTAAAATGACAATTAATTTTCAACAAAATCAAACTTCTAAAACGATATTTAATATGAATTGGAGGGAGTGGTTAAGAAGAATCAATTTATTGAAAATAATAAATTTTACTTGTTTAAATTAAGAATGTAGCACGTTGTCGTTTTAATTGTCAAATATATATGAAACTACGCCAAAAGCAAAAAAAAAAAAAGAAGAAATTACTAAAAATAAGGATTGAATTAATATATTTTATTTTTAAAACATTTATTTGTTTAATACCATAAAATATATTTAGGTTTTTAAAATAATTTTAAATCTCATGTGAGTATTAAATTATCAAATTTTTACTTTTCGTGTGGAAGTCGTATAAAATCTCATAACTAATTGTTCATCATTATTTCAATAGACAAAAACACGCCGACATTAATAAGTTTTAATTTGAAGTGTATGCCATTATTTGAGTATATAAATTTAGATCTATGAAAGTGATACCTCTTCCGCTTTAAGGTATTCTTACTTATCCGCTTGGTTGAGCGATTTGAGAAAGTTGGTTGCTTATTTACCCTTAATCAACACATTTATACATTTGGTAAAAGTTTTTAATAAGCTCCAGATAGTTGAGACTTAAAAAGGTCTATTTCCAAAAAAGTTACATTTGTAGTTTTTTCTAATCAGTTGATAGTTGATTAAATAATTTTCTTAATCATTTTCCTTTATAATCTTTTATATGCTAATATGTTAATTTATAGTTTTACATAAGTATTATTTTCAGACATAAGGAAATTCTTATTTATTAATATAATTATTTTGGTCGCTTTTTTTTTTTCCTTAATTTTTTTATATGTTTTCTTAGAAATCTATATTTTTTTTATTATTTTATCTTTTTCTTGCCTTTTATGTATATTATTTGTATATCACTCGATAATTTTTATATCATTAAATCAATCTTCAATCACATATTACCAAATAATAATTTACAATCAACTACCATCTACAGTTATCTCAACTCCTTAATTATCTCAGTCAAGTAGATCTTAAATAAGAAAAATGAATCATGAAAATTGTTAGCAATAATTGTAATAAACGGATTTAAATTTTGGCTAATTTTATGATTAACACGCATTTCTAATATTACTTGTCATCACAGTAAAAGAAAGAGATTTACTCTTACTCTCGTTATATTATAGATAAGGAAGATTTAAATCACAGTTTAATGGTCTCAAAATTCAATTCAATTCAATTGATTTGATTATTATTGTGAATATTATGAAGCAATTATGAAGATTTTTTTTAAAAAAATTGCAATGTATATATTGAGAAGTTTAATAAGTAATAAGGAATATTTAAACTCATATTTAATAGTTTCTGAAGTTTAATAATCGCAATATAATTACACATAAGAATCACTATTTTATACCCGGCCAGGCCTAACCCGATGGATGACCCGAAACCCGACCAAACTGAAGCACTGCCTGATGGGAGTCGGCTTAGTAAACTGTTTCACAGTCAGGTCAGCCCACTTTAGACCCGGCTACTTGGGCTGACCAGGCATCAATTGCTGACACGCGGCCCGAAAAGCCCATTAATTTGAAACTGAATTTCTTGTTATCCTCAGACCATTAATTATAGTAACCTTTCCAATCCAAACAACTTGTTTAAATTTGATGCGATACACAAAATAATTACACGACAAATCTTCTTATTGGCATTGAAGGTTGTAAAAATAGTACGCATCAACTCTTTTTATCAGTACTCAATATTGTCAAAATTATGCAGGCGTTCTTCTTCCTTTTTTTTTTGTTCTCTTTTTTAAAAAGTTCACTTTTTTTTTACATAATTGAAAAATTATTGTCATTTTTCTATATTCACTTATATATCTCTAAGCCTATGTAACCATATTAATAAGATTAACTCTGTTATTTATTCATTTTTTTGATTTTTTTTCACTTCCTCTTTATAATAATTGGAAATTTGATAAGTCATAAACAGACATTCATATGTTTCATGAACATGAAAATATTATCCTTTAAACATATCAATTCATATATTAAATTTCTTGGTTTTTCACTTCGTCTTTATAATATTTGAAAATTTAATATATAAATTGATATGTTTGAAGGATAATATATTTATGTTCTTGAAATATATGAATGTTTGTTTATGACTTTTTAAATGTGATTTATATGTATATAAAATTATTTAATTTACTTATTTTTAAGTTACAAAAAAAAAAAGATTTATATTTTTATTATTTTTTGCCCGGGTAAGTAATTGACTCGGTGAATCGACTGTTGACTCAGTAACCTGGTAACCGATCTTCCAGTACGGGGCGAGTTTCAAAACATAGATAGAACATTTTAATTTAGAAATACACTTTTGGCGTGGGAAATGTTGTACATACTAATTATAAAAAAATTTATATTTTTTAAAAATACATAAATTTATTCTATAGATCAAGTACAAAAGTTTTGAAATATGAATTATCCTACTAAGAAAAATGATAAATACAATATAATGTATTATCCACCCTAAAATGTAATGTAATTATTATAATCATAGATATTAATTAATTTAATATTTATATCAATGTATTTTAGAGACAATATGTATAAAGTAAATTATGGTTTTGGAAACATCCTTACATATCTCAAGCCATATCCAATTATTTGGTAAGTAATTAAATAGTATCTATAACCATAAATATTTATTTAGTAATTAAATTAATGATTGAAACTTTCCTTAAAATGTGTTACCCAATTTAGGAACACATTTTGGCAGGAAATCTTTCATACTACTATTTATAAAACGCTAGCCTTTTTATATATATATATAGATGGGTTTTTTTACAAAGGGTCGTGGACAAAAACTTATTTCAAACTCTACGCGACCTTTGCACAAAAAATTCCAAAACTCTACGTTATTGAAAACTCAATGTAGCTCAAGCTCTTTGATAGAGGATTTTAATTCTAAAACTCTTGAGTCTTTAAAATGTCGTGCGTATTCTAATTTTTATCGCTTTGCTTTAAAACGTGCTAAAACTATAGTTAGGAATAACTTTAATGTTAGTTTAAGTGGCTGTGTGTCTAAAGTAGTAGAGACTAACCCTAATGTTGAGAAAAACTTATTTTTCACAACTCTAGAGGGAGAGGTCGTCACTCTTTGTGCTGCTGTTAAGGATGTTGGTGGGAATGTTGGCACACCATCACCAACATTCAGTCCATAATTTCTAGATTGAACTAATATTGACTTAAATCTTGATGTTTTGTCAGATGCAGGACTCCAACACAGTGAGGGTGATATTTGTGTTAAGTTTGATCTTGATAACTCCCTTGTTTCCCTTAATATGTTAGATAAGGGTAAAACAAAACCTTACGAGGTTCTTTTTATGGATAATAAGTTTGACAATATTGGTTTTGCTTTTATAAAATGTATTTTTGATAAAGAAAAGTGTGTCGAGTCTTCTTCGATGCCAACTAACGTGAAGCGTTCTTTTAAGCAATAATCAAGTCCACAAAAATGTCAGTTTACTTCTCATTGGTGTTCTGTTTTTAGACACATTAAAATCTATTTTTATGAACTGGAATCTAATCGTGCTCAAGGATTTTCTAAAAAACTAGTGTTGGTGGAAATGTTGGTGTTTTCCATTAACATTCTCAATAACACTCGAACCACTTTAGTTAAGATTTTAGATTCGAGGTGTGATGTTGTCTGCACCTCACTTGATTCAATATTACCTGGTTTATGGTTGTTTTACAATGGTTTTCCCCGATACTTCTCATGTATTTTAGATTATTTAACTAATTATGAGTTTCGGAATGTAAGTCAAGTTTGTGTTTCTTTTGGTCTTCATGATATGACAATTGGTAAAGGTACATTTAGTGATTATGGTTTAATCAATACATATTATGTTTTTTATACTAAAGGGCTTGTGGTTAATCACCTTAGTATAAACCAATGCTGTGATGATGGTTTAGATGTGGAGTTTGGTAAAAAATCTTGTGAAGTGTTTGATGTTTCTAACATTTATTCTCTTGCAGGTTTAAGAGCAGCTGATCATTGTTACCCATTTCATAGTATATAATCTTGTTGTGTTTCCAATATTGATGATCTTGGTTCATGGCACCAAAATATTGGGGATGTGAATTTGAGAATGATTAAGAAATTGGTTAAATTTGAAGCTGCTTGTGTTTAATCAAACTAAACATTAAAGTTAGTGGTGTCGGTTTTGCATGGCTAAATGGTAAACTAACTTATGATCATCGTCTCATGAAGAAGGGGTTTTTAGTCTCTGGTTATCTTGCCTTAGATATTGTTAATCCTATTGAATGTGAAAGTCTATGTGGTATGAAGTACCGTCTTGTTCTTTTTAATAACTTTTTATTCACATTGATTGTGTTTCACGATGAGAAATTGGATGCTCTTGAATCACTCGATTCTATTCTTGAAGAGGCTTTTAAAGTTTACGATTTGAGAGTCACTGAAATTCGATTGAATCATCATGTGATTTTCGAGAATGTTTCATTCTTGTTTGATAGAGTGGGATTTTCTCATGAGTTTTCTGCACCTAGGGATATGTTGGTCAATAAAAAATATTGAACTTTTCAAAAATCTGCTAATATTTTGTTAAGTTTGAACTATTTGACAAAAGTTGTTTATACAAAGGTACCAAACACTACTTTATATTGTGTTTTTTGAGAACTGGTGTTAGAAAGACTTATTTTAAGTTACTTATGAGCATTGTTCTAAAAATCGGCCTAGGCGCCCTCAAACTGCCCACGATTTTTAAAAATCGGGCAAAAAAATTGCCGGAGGAATTCGGCGCCGCCTAGGCGCCAGCAGTCCAATTTTTTTTTTTTTTTAATCCAAGACGACGTCGTTTTGGTTTTAAATTTTTTTAAAACCAATTCAATTGTTACGGGGCAAGAATTAAGACAGAACATAATAGAAACAGACTGAGAACTCTTGCCCTTATTTAGTTATTTTGATTTTGTAATGTGTGCTATGGATTTATATTGTTTTGAACTTTGAATTGAACAATAGTTTTGAACTTGTGATCATTACTTTTAGTTTTGGATTGTCATATACTTTATTGTGTAGCAGGTAGTATATTGAACTATTAAATGTTTGATGTAATGTTGTAAACAAGGGTATTTATTCTCAAATTCTAGGCCCCGCCTAGGCGCTGGTATGGCGCCTAGCGGCCACCTAGCGATTTTTAGAACACTACTTATGAGTGGTAAGCCCAGTCTCAAGAAAACTTATGTGTTCGGGTGCATTTGTATTGTTTTGAGTGGTTTTTGTAATTGGTGTTTTTTCTTGAGATCTTCATGTGCTTATACCTTTTGTGGGTATAATTTTTGTACAAGAATGATCACGAAAACCATTCATGTTGAGTTTAACGATCTTGTTGAATGCAAGGAAGATTATTCTAACTTAGTCACGTTTTGTAAATCTTCCTCTTTTGTTGATGTACATGTATCTAGCTTGAACCTGTTTGCATTTCAAAAGATCCATTTGGGCACTCTTGAGAGTGTTTTTCCGGATGTATTGCTAAGTGCTCCAACATTTGAACCAACGCCTATCATGGCTGATTTATAATCTGATTCTACGGAAATTGTTCATTCTCAGGAGGAGGATGTTGTTCAAAACAGTTCTGCTAAATCTGACCTTCTGAAGTTCGGTGTTGCAGTAGGTGTTCCAACACTGGCAGTAACATTCAAAGTTGTTAGCTGAAACTGTGTCTGATGTTGATTTTGTTGTTGCTAACACTGTTCCAACCGAAGAGACAGTGATTACACACAGGAAGATGGTAAGTGTTTCACTCGGAAAATGGACTAGACTGAATTTATGCCTTTGCTTGAGACTCCCACGACCTGCTTTACACAAAACACGTTAGAAAGGACCACCGGAGGTTTTCCGGTGGAAACCTCTCCGATTCTTAAGTCAGAAAGTGTTTATCTGAATAATATGGAGTAAGTGAATAATACTCAGAGAATCATACCTTTCTCCACCTTCAGGCTAGGATATTTATAGTTTTCCGCCCAGTGGAGCCCTTCCTGGGATCTCGAAAACGAGATCCGTGAAACTAGGGCCGTTACATGGCCTGACTGGACCTAGAAGCTTCCTATTGGAATACAGATCAGGTCTATCCAGTGAGACCCTTTCCGGGATCTCGAAAACAGAAACCCGTGAATCTTGAGGCCGTTGCATGGCCTGACCTGACCTGGGAGCTCCCTCTCGGGACACAGGTCAGGTCTATCTAGTGGGCCTTCCAGTCTTAATCTTGACCCTCCTGCTAAGGCCAGGCCAATTTTCGTCAAGCCGTGACTCACAACCTGGTCTTGTTCAGGTCAGGCAGTCCAGTTCATCCAAACCAGTCTTCGCCAAGGCTTCGTGGGAGCTAAGCACCAATTCCGATTGTACCAACTAGTCCCCCCCTCAATTGGTTGGGTAAGAGATGGACTTATTATTGTTTCTTAATCATGGAGATTGAGAACCATTCGCCTCTTCGGATACCCCGCTCTGATGCGCATTAAATGCACATATCCCACGAGATCTTTTTCGTATAAAATTGTGACTTTTCATGGAAGGGCTGCAATGTTCCATTTTCCACCTTGGCAATCATAATCCTCAATGTGTCTCCCCGAGTACCGTACTCTGACACACATTAAATGCACAAATCCCGCCAATCTCTACTATTCCTAAAAATTCATTTTCAAAGTATATCCTCTTTCGTCTTCCTTTTTTATTCATCTAATATCAAACCTTTTCGTCTGCGCATTATCTTAGAACACTTACGACTCCCCCTTTTCCTTTTAATCAAGGTTCAATTTCTCTAGAAAAACCAGATATTTTTCTTGCCCTCTTGTATAATCTTCAATTATATCAGCTTCTATTTCTGTCTCTCTATCCGCCACGGAGGGTTCCCCGAAAAATTCGACATCCACCATAAACCTATATTTCTCAGAGTCGCCTTCGGCAAACCTCCCGGAAGAACAGCCTCTGGCTCTTCCCGGTCCTCCCCGTGATAACATAGCCTCCATTGTCAGCAATTAAACACTTAGAAACATACGCTCCAAATTTCCCATCTCCGACGACTTTATCTTTACAAACCCTGCTTCTAGAGAGAGGGCGTCATCTCCTCCTCCACGCTATTTAACCTTCTTCGTAGATCAATTTCACGCAGGCCTAAGTTTGCCGATCCACCCCTTTATTTTGGCGGTGTCCCGGATGTACCAAATCCTGGTACATCAATTTCTGCCCAACGCTTTCAGGGTTATGGCCGGGTTTCACTTGGCGGCCCGATTTTCCGGTATTACCCCTACAACTCAACTGTTCTATTCCCTATTCCAAGCTAAGAGCTCCTCTGGCTTCTTCTATTTATCCGCCCGACCTGATGTTCGCTTCCTGGTCGGTATGCCTTCTTCTAACAAGGCCTGGAAGAAGAAGTTTTTCTTTTGTCCAGTGCTCGGGGGATTGTGGCTTTTCCACTGTCTCCATTAGTATCTTACCCCCACATACACATTTGTCAAAGTGTGACAGGCCTCCGCACTTGGCCAAGAAAATCGCCACCCTTAATCAAAACATTTTTCATTTATCCCAACTCCTCAAGCCTGACCTCCTGAATTTTTTTAATGCTCAGCAAGAGAATGGGCCCTTGCCTTCTGACATCGGTATACTCAAAAGCTGACCAGTTCCATCATACTTTTTGTGCTTTTACTTTCATTATTTCCGGCTAATTCTCCTCGCATGTACTTCATTTCATTTTTTTTAAAATTTTTTAGTCACAATGATGCAAGCAAGGCTAGCAGCAAGGCAGAAGAAGGCTACCGCGGAGGGCCAGAAGAGTCCTTTGGGTGAAATCGCGTGGACCTCCACCTCTTTCCCCACCCAGATAGCCGCAACTCCGGTGAGATCGGAGGCCCAGCCCGGGGTGACGGTGAGTGAACTCCCTGCCAAACCAGCAGAAACTGTGGGGTTGGAGGAATACCCTGGGCAGAAAGAAGGAGTCGCTCCTGAGCCGACGGTCCGCCTCATCACTGACCTGACCTCTCCATCGGATGCTGAGGATATACCACAGTTAGTCCCGCGCAAGCGTGCGCGAACTGGTGCTCGATCCGGCCCTGGAGCAGGCCCGAGCATACCCCGTTATCCTAACCAGTCATTCTTCACCGACTCAGTCTTAAATTGCTCCGGAGATGTGGTGACCCAATTCGTGATGGGGCTAGCTCCTCCTACCGATCGTCGAGCTGTGGACAAACTGTCCGATCATGAACTAATTGAGTCTTACTGTCAAGCCGAGGTTCAAGTAAGACTCTGTTTATTTTTTTTCACTGCAGCGCTCGCTTATTTATTTCCTCATGTTAGGCTGTTGTGAGAAGAGCATAACTTTTGGCTCAGGCCAGGGGGTCTATGCTGAATGCCAACCTGGCAAAGAAGTACGAGGCCATGCAGGAACGAGAGAAGAGGCTGGTCTCCAGGGTAAAGGATAGCTATGCAGAAGCCCACGACGCAAAGGCGAAGTTGTAAGCAGCTGAGGCGGAACTGGAGCTAGTGAAGGCGGAATTAGAGATGGCCCGGTCTGATCTAGGGACAGCTCGGGCAGAGATCCAAGGGGCCAGGGAACCGGAAGGCAGACATCGAGCCCTGGACTCACTCCGCGAGCAAGAGCTTAAAGAGAAAATCCAGCGAGCGCGGGCTGAGGGGGAGGCGGATGGAGAGAGCACAGGTCGAACCGAAGGGCGAGCAGAGGGTAGACTCGAATTCCTCAATTCCGAGGAAGGTCAGTGCCTGATCCAGCTGACCAGGGAAACCACCCGCTTAGCTTTCTTGGGCTCCATCGAGCTATACGACATCCCAGTTCCTGAAGCCGAGGTGTTGTATCATTTTGTTCTGGATGCTCAGGGCAGGTTTTTCAGCTGAGAACCCATCGGTCCCCTTTGACCGCTCCATCCCTTTGAAGACTCCACCAGAGCCAACTAGCTTTTCTCATGTCACCGAGGATGACCGGCTTCACCAGCCATGCACTGTTGAGTTCGCTGATCATATCCGCCAGGCCTTCTGTTCATCTTCCTCAGCTTCCTCTCCCCTCCTGGTCAGTCATTGACATTGGCCTTAACAACGATTGCGAACTCCCCGACCTTTGCCAACCTGGGTGAGCTGTAAGGCAATACTCAGTTCGAGAAGGATTTTAGGGAGGCCTCCAGGGCCGCGGATCCTTCCAGTGAAGAGCTGAACACAATAGACTATGGAGTGTAGCTCAGGGTCTTGCGTTTTGTTTATTTTTATTTTTGTGGGCCTGTAACCGTTAGACTAATTTTATTGTCTTTTTTACAGTTTTGTCTGTACATACTTAGGGTTTCCATAATTTCAGGAAACTCTAAATCCAGTCATTCTTATCTTTTATCTATAAAAACTCCTTTTCCCTGCATATATTTTCAATATGACTCCCTCTTCCTTGCTCGAAGATATTGACACTGTTAGATGAAAAAACATTTCTTTGTTTGCGGAAAATTTCAAGCTTACTGACAAATTGCTAGTCCTTCGAGAGAAAATCTCCCAGATATGCTGACTTCTGGAAAGGAAGAGGCAGAAATAACGCTACTACAAACGCGAGTGGGCTGATCTTCGTCAGCTTAATCGTCAATTGGAGGAGGAAAAGGCTGACCTGACTGAATCAGTAAGCCGACTAATCATTGCTGCCAGTGAAGCTCACTCCATCTCCGAGCGGGCTGACAAATATCGCCAGCGCCTGCATGAAACAGAGCGCGAGTTATGGCATGTCCGTCGAATTTTGGCTTCTGACCGAAGGGCTTCTTCCTCTCACGGATGAATTTCTCTTATTCATATCGTTCTGTTGTCTTTTTATGAATGTCTGTTCAATATGTTGCATTTCTAATCAAACTCGCCAAGCTTACAAGAAGGCGTTCATTTAATGGTATTTCATCTTTGATTTTGTAACAGATTTGGTTTTTCAAAAAAACCCTCTTTCTTTTTTTTTTTCCCCCGTGCCAGCCAATACTTGGCCTCCTTGACCATTAGGTCAGGAAAACTGGGGGCATCCGCCCTTAGTCAATTCTGACTTGTTCTGACAACCAGGTCCGGAAAATTGGGGCATCCGCCCTTAGCCAATTCTAGCCTTTTCTGATAATCAAGTCAGGAAGATTCGGACATCCGCCCTTAGCCAATCCTGGTTTTTTCTGACAATCAGGTCAGGCGAATTGGGGCATCCGCCCTTAGCCAATCCTAGCTTTTTCTAACAATCAGGTCAGGAAGATTGGGGCATCCGCCCTTAGCCAATCCCGGCTTTTTCTTACAATCAGGTCAGGCAAATTGGGGCATCCGCCGTTAGCCAATCCTGGATTTTTTCTGATAATCAGGTCAGGAAGATTGGGGCATCTGCCCTTAGCCAATCCTAGCTTTTTCCGAAAATCAGGTCAGGCGAATTGGGGCATCCACCCTTAGCCAGTTCTGGCTTTTTTTGACAATCAAGTCAGAAAAATTGGGGCGTGCATTATTATAAATATTTTGGCTTTGTTTTTCATACATAATATTTCTGCAAACTCGATATGTTCCAAGCTCGTGGTAGCTTGACCCCGTCCGTCTGTTCCAGTTCATAATCTCCCCCTTTCAGGATTTTCGTGACCTTGTAGAGCCCCTGCCAGGTGGCATCCAATTTCCTTTTCATTTGCCTTAAATCATTTCTGCAAAGTACCAGGTCCCCCACTTGGAAATGCCTTTTGACCACAGATTTGTCATAGGCTACCTTGACTCGCCCCGTCACATGCTCCATCCGTACGACATCTTTCTCCATTTTCTCCTCTACCAATTCCAGGGAATCCCGTATCAAAAGATCATTTTGTTCTTCATTGAAGTTTTGAACTCTATGGGTGTCCATAATGATCTCTGCAAGGACCACCGCATCCATACCATATACTAAGCTGAATGGCGTTTCTCCCGTGCTCTCCTTTGGGTTAGTCCGATATGCCCACATAATTGAACTGAGATCTTCTACCCATTTTCCGCCCAATATTTCCAATCTTGCCCGAATTTCCTGAACCAGAATTCGGTTGGTCACCTCGACCTGACCATTAGCTTACGGATGATAAACAGACGTGAAGCGCTGGTTAATTTTCATTTTAGCGCACCATGCTCGAATCCGTGCTCCCATAAATTGAGTACCATTATCTGATACTAAAATTCGCGGAACTCCAAATCGACATATTATGTTTTTCCACAAGAAACCCATTACCACTTCTTCCGTGATCTTTGCCAGAGCTTCAGCCTCTACCCATTTGCTAAAGTAGTCGATGGCTACTATCAGGAGTTTCTTTTGGGCCGGGGCCATGGAGAATGGCCCTACCAGATCTATCCCCCACTTTTAAAATGGGCATGGAGAACTCATTGTCATGAGTTCCTCTACAGGCCTATGTATTAAGGGTGAGTTCCTCAGGCATTTATCACACGTTCGAACAAAGTCCTCTGCCTCATTTCTTAATTGCGGCCAAAAGTACCCTACTCTCATGACCTTTGATTTGTACTTTTTTGTACATCTTTTTTGTTACCTTTTTGTGTCGCATTCGCGTGTGTTTTGCTTGCATTTACGGGTTTTAGGAGTCATTTTGGTCTATTTTGTTAGTTTTAGGTTTTTATAACTTTTGTGTGGTTTTTAGTAGTTTTTCGTACATTTTTACCCTTTTTCGTATTTTTGGGCGTAGGATGACCAAGCGGTCCTGCGCACGCTTGGAGCATCTCACTCGACTCGGATTGGAACGGGCAACACAAGAAAACACAGCATGAACGAGGAGCGATAACCGGCGGATGTTTAGAGCGAAATGAGAAAATTGAGCCGGAGCAACCGAGCTAGTCGATCGACTGACAAATAATCGATCGACAGGTGGGTCGACTGGAAGGGTGAAATCGACTGGAGTCCAGTGAGCTCGGAAATTTTGGGCGAAGCAGTTGATCGACTGACCCTTAGTCGATCGACTGCTCCTCAGTCGATCGACTGAGACGCAGTCGATCGATTGAGACGCAATCTAGCTCGTGATTTTGGTCCATTTTGATGTTTTTGCCCCTGTGTTTTTGTATAAATAAGACCAACTCTCCAACCTTATCAACAACCTTTCCTTGGTGGAATTTGGGGCTTGCTCCATTTCCTCCAAGCCTTTTCTCTTGCTTTTCAAAACCCTAGCTCATAATCCCTAGTTTAATGTAGTTTTAGCTAGTTTATTAGTTAATCTAGTTTAGCTTAGTTAGTTAGTTTCTAATTAGTAGTTAGTTAGTTGTTATTAAGCAAATGTTGGAGTGAGTGACACCTCCTTCATTTGTGTTATTGAAGATTTCTCATTTGTGGATCTTGAGTTTAATGCAATTGGTATTTTCTTTCCCTTAATTTTCTTGTGTTGTTATTGTTGAATGTTGTTATTGAAGTTTTGTTGGATTTTAGATTTAGTTTATGTTGTTGTTCTTTGCATTTCAATTTCTCTAGTGTAGGTTTAATTGCTTTGTGTTGTTTTTCATCTTCTTGTTTAGCAAATACTCCATTGAAGACCTCTTGAAGCTTTTTGCCCAATTTGTCCAAACAAACCTTGGGTTCTTGAAAGGCTTATGGGTTTTTCTTCTTTGAGCAATTTGACTTTTACCCATTTAATGCCTTTGACTTTTCTCAATTTCAAATGCTTGAATTTTCCCTCCATGAATTATTTTTCAATTGTGAGCTTAATTTGATGCAACTAGTTTAGTAATTACGGGTTTAGGGTTTAGGTTCGTTTAGAACCATTAGTCGGATTTTTGTTGAGAATTGGGATTGACGACTTGATCGACATTCGGGATTGACAACCCCGAATCATCGATTAAGTGCTTGGCAAAAACCGATTGATCGTGGAGACGAATCGAACACCCTAAACACTCGTTCTCTTCATTCTCATTTAAATCACTATTAATTAAAGTCCCCTTTTAAATTCAAGCTTTAGCATAAAACTCAAACCAAATCAAATGACTTAATGCTTTCCTAGTGTAGATTAGTTTACTTTAGTTTAACAAGAGAGTAACTAGAACCACCGACCGCCGATAATATCTATCCTCGAGAGACACAACTTGGGAAAGCTTACCGCTCTACAATCGACTCCGTACTATTGCGGAGAAGATTTCTTAGAGTGCTAAGAATTCTTCGATCAAATTTTGGCGCCGTTGCCGGGGATAGATTAAGGTAAAAGGTGTTTTTAATTATTTCTCTTGTTATCTTAGTTGTTAGGTAGTTTAATTTTTTATTTTACTTCTGATGCTCGTAATCCTTTGTTGAGTGTTGTGTTTTCAAGGTACTCATTCGGGAAGCCCGATGCCGTCCGCCCACACGCACGAAGATCAAAAGATGCCTCCGCCGCTTGATTGAACCAGCCGAGGATGGTAAATTACCAAGCTAGCTTGCCATATGAAGACCCTTATATCCAAACTCCCAAATATCCAAACCCTTACATCCAAACTCCCGAGTATCCAAATCCGTACACCACTCCCCCAAGCTATTGGGTCCCCTCGACTTACAATGATCCGTACACTTCGATCGGTGAAGAATGGGTCCCAACTTTCGATTATCCCGGCCCAAGCCCTTCTTATTCTCCACCGATTTCACTTCCCCATAACCCGAGCATGGATCCGTATGCACCGACCCGTGATCCTTATGATTCGGGTTTTGACGATCCATATGCTCAACTCGCCCCGCCTCCTTCTTACTCGAGCTTTGATTCGTATGCTCCACCCATTCTTGATTCGTATTCTTGGATCTACGAATTTTATGATCTACCCACCTCGAGCTCGTATACTTCGAGCGATGACCCTTATGCCACACTTTCTCAAGAATCGTCTATGCCCCAACTCCCGGACTTTGAGACTCTCTCATCCGAGCTCGTGGAGGTGATTCGACAATTGGATGAATGCCTTGCTTGCATGGAGACTCAAGCAAAGCAAATTGCCAACGATGTGGACGAGCTCAAACAACCTCGTTTTGATGAGATGCCCACCTTAGATGTGGTGGATCCCACGATTGGTGGCGATTCAGTTCTTGATGATCTTTTGAAAGAGGTGTGCACGAAGGTGGAGTTAGAAGGTGAGGAGAAAGGGTCGGAGGTTGGCGATACCCCTCTCGTGCTTCTTGAATACGTTGTAGTGAAAATTGAGGGGGAGTCACTTTTGGGGTCTCCAACGGCACTTGAAATGTCGAGCTTACTTGCTTTTGGCGAGGATGATGAAGTTGTGCCGGTTTTGGAGGATGAGGAGTTAATCGAGCCTCTTTTACCGCCACCCGATGCATTGTTGCTACTTGACCAAGTGGAGGTGGAAGAGGTTGTGGGGGATGTGTTGGATCCTACTCTCTCGTGCCCGGCTACGACTACTTCTAAAGTCGAGAGAGAGGTGATGATGGTCGGGGAGACGAAGGAGTACGTCGACCCATTTTGGGACGATCACATTTGGGTGGTCGACTACTCCCTCTTCCGACCACCGAAGCAAGCCCGCTCTTTTGTTGTGTTGACTTTCTGGCTTGCTCGACTTGCC